>KK116794.1:36100-74781 GCA_000611955.2 Stegodyphus mimosarum
GTTAACAATAAAAATAATCTTTGTATTTTATATATTTATATATTTAGATATTTTAGTTATTTAAGTTAAAATGTTTTTTCTTGGTATCCCACAGCTCGAGTATTAGAGATTGTTTCGGTTAGATTATTGAATTGATCGTTATTTGCCAACACTTCATGGCGATTTGCTTTCTTCATAATTTGTGCAACTCGTTTCAGTTTGTATTCTTGCCAGGGATTAATTAGTAGAATTGTTTGCGCTGTAAAGTTGCTGCGTTGTTCTTATGCACGCTTCTCTTACTTCGTTTTGGGTGCCGGTAGTTAGGGTAATTTAAGTGAAGTTTTGTTGATAGGGAAAATTTATGATTCTGATACAGTAGACCTTTCCTTACAAACTTAATAATTTTCGTATTTGTAGTGTCACTTTAGGTGGTGATTCAGTTTACAGGAAATTAGTTTGGCCTGTTTGGATTTTGTTTTGTGTCAAGCTTCATTTGCTCTTGAATTCTTTTGCTTAATTTAACACCCGTATACTTAGCGGTGTTTGATTTGTTTATTTACTTACTTTTCCTTTAGTTGCCTTGTGGGGGGTATGGTGTTGATTACAATTTGTTTACACTTTTATTTCGGGGCGTGTCATATGTTCCTTGCCAACACTTATTTTTTTTGTTTTGATTTGTATTTAGTTGTACTGCTGGGAGACTTCTTGACCCTTATATAATATTTTGCTTACTTTAGATATATTTGCTAACCATGCATTTGGTAGAAGTTTGATTATGGAGAGGAATTGTATCCTTTTCTGTGATTCACAAGTGGATGTACCAACGCCTTACTTGTACCTTCTTTTACTTAAACACTATGTAAACCTTTTTCCATTGTGTGTGTAACTAAAAAATTTTTGGCAAACCAAACATTTTCCCCCTATCATGGGAGGGATGTTGTGTAGCAAATTCACTTAATTTTTTATGTTATGACTTATTAAGAATTAATTTTATTATTATTCTAAATTTATGCTACACAACGTGTATTTTATTTAAAATCTGTGCTATTTGTTTAATCTTAATTGGAATTTTTTGGTAGCTAAGATTGATACGTACTTTCCACTCGTTACTCGTAAAGGCGCTGAAACTCACAATGGAATTGGATGCTATTCTTCGTAATAATCTTGATTTTATATTACTTAAGTTTACCCATTCTTAATTTATAACACTAGAAGCGGAAAAACTAGCTCTTTAATTTAAGATCACTTTCAAGATTCTAGCCTTAACAGATAAGTTATTGTAAATTATTTAACTGAATTTTATATTTTGCTTTGTGACGAGTTGAAAGGGGGACGAATTGAAAAAAATGCACTTTTCTAACACTGTTGTTTACGTGTTAAGGGATTTCCGGTTGGTTTGAGTTTTAGGTTGCTGGCTCGGCCTTGCACGTGTTCAAAGTTTTGGCGATTAGTTGGCGAGGTTAAAATTTGTGTTTAATTCAAGGCCTCGGAAAAAGGAGAAATTTTACAGGGGTGTAAGGCGGGGTTTGTCATACTGGATTTTCCCCCCTTTTAGCGGATTTAGACGTTTTATGGGATTCCTTCTTAACAAAAAGGCATTGCAGGTGTTGTTCGTTCTCTTTTGGCCGCTCTGATTGTGATCTTTTGCTTCGCATTTTTGTGTGCCTTTATGCATGGTTTTCCCATGAATCGTTAAGGGAAAGTTATTATATTGAAGCGGGTCTTATGACCCCATTTTTCGGCATCATGCGTTATCTTTGCATTCTAAATTTTACTTGCCTCCTCGGAAGTATTACTTTTATCATCACTATGAAGGCCACTTTTTACAAGCGTCTAAGGGTTCAGGCGAACCCATCCTCTTAGCGTAAGAAATCAGGAATTCTGGGAAATCTGAATGATGGCTGCGAAAAGATTCTACTACTTTTGATTATTCCTTCATCTACATTATGCTTGCTGAATTCCAGGGAATCTGAAGGATGACTGTGGGAAAATATCCTACTACGTTTGGTTATTCCTTCATCTACATATACTTGCTGAATTCCGGAAAAGTCTGGTTGATGGCTGCCGTGTCCATGTTTCCAGTTCGCGTGTTTATTTAAACCTTCGCCTCAAGGCTTCGTTACATTTTTTTGCAATGGAGAAGACCCTTGATGGAGGACAGAGTGATGTGCTATCTGTAATCAGCTAAGTTTCCCTTTTTGTAGTTTCTTTTCTCGGCTTGGGTTAATGAAAAAAATAGGTTTTTCTTAATTGTAACTTTACACGAAATTGTTTGGATTAAATTTTAGTAGGGATCTTCTTTTTGAAAATGTAAATTATACTGGCTTAATTTTAGAATGATTTTGTTTCAAAGATTTAAGTTGTTGAGAAATTTAAATTTTAGTTTTATTTGATGAGCACACTGTCCTTCCTAAGGTTAAATAAATTGTTAACTGAAATAGAATTGCTTCTGTTTTAATACTTTAAATTTTCCTAATGGGGTGTATTTGTTGTAACTAAGTAACTTAAATCTGAATAGTAGTATTCTTTTATTCTCTGTGCAATAATAAGATGTAAAATTTAAGATTGTTCTGAATAGTATTATTCTTTTATTTTCTGTGCAATAATAAGATGTAAATTTAGATTTGTTCTAAATAGTATATTCTTTTAATTAAGGTGCGATAATAAGGTGAGAAAACTTTCATAGGTGTAAAGAAATTGTTTGTTATGAATTTAAAAATGTTACTAAAATGAAATAGTTATGCTTATACTTAGCTAGCATTTACAGAAATTGGATGTTTTATTTTGAAACCACTGAATTGTTACACACAAATATAAATGTATCAGAGTTTTCTTAGGTTATCCCTTTTTTCTCCCTGGAAGTTTAAACAAATCTTATTTATCTAATTGTTATTGTCATATTTTATTTAATTTGAAGAAATAAAGACTAAAGATTTTCTTGAAATTTAGTATCGATTATTGTGTTTTAGTTATGTTTAAGTTACACATTTTGAGATGCATGATTTACAATAAGTTCATGAGCATCAAGGTTCATGTGTTGTTTTGGTAAAAATTCACAACGCAATGATATTTTTAGATGTTTATCTTTGAGGCAAATTGTTAACTTTGTTCAGTAGTGTTTATCTCGTAAGGCACTACGACAGACAGTTGCGTGTATTTATTTCTGTGTAGCCTTTGGCTAATTTAAGGTCTCACTTAGTTTTAAACTGAATTCAGCACTTTTGAGCTAGGCCATAAATTCTGGCTGGTTTCGTAAGCACAAAACGTGCCGTCTGTTAAATTATTTAAGTTCTTAATAAATGGGTATTTTACACCCTTCTTACATTTATCCATTTTCTTATTGGACAAAGCAAAACGTTGCCTGGATCCAGCTAGGTTTCGGCTTAGTGTATGCTCCCCAAAAGGGTAATACGTTAAGCAGTTCATAAATGAATTCTTGCATTAAAGACTTTATGAATAATTAATTCTGTGAAAGTACCTAGCTATATTTTTCTACTTATATTAAATTAGATAAATTCTATTGCTATTTTGAAGGTTTTGTTTTCATAGTTTAGTGTTATTCTTCGGTTAATGTTATCAAAATAACTGTGGGCTAACGTGATCACATTAAGCAGTGCCACTTGTAACACACTTCCTGGGGGAATCTAAGTATATTTGCAGAAGTTTAGGCAAGTTTGAATCTCCTCGCTAGTGAAGGTATTCGAAATGGCAAATTTCTCAAACCATAAATTATGCATGAAAAATTTCTAACGGAGCAGAAGATCAGATAATCTGAGTCTCAGCGCTATTGTAGGTATTCGAAATTGCATATCACTCAAACCATAAAATATGCATGAAAAAATTTCTAACGGAATGTTATTGCACCATATTGCATTCTCATCCACAAACAGCGTGTGTACAAAATTTGAGTACTACAGCTTATCAGGAAATTAGTTAAAAAATAGACGGCAAAGATTCGACTTCGTTACAAACTCCACGTGCGAGTTAAGTAAAAGCAACAAAATAGAAATTTATTACAAAATGGAAACTAATTGTTGTTCCAGTTTAGAATTAAAGATTTATACATTTTCATTCTGATGGCTTTCGGCCGCATAGCACACTCAAGTCGATTGCGGAATTCTTCCCAGTCTTTCTAAGAAATGTTTACCTTCTTCACTGCATATGTTCGGGTGTAAGTGGCAGAACAATCATCTAGGAATTGAAGGATAGTAGTTCGAATTCCGAAGGCACAGCTGATTTTAGTGTTTCCTGCATGAAAAGCACATAATGTTGTTGTTGCTAATCCTCGGGTCCAGCTTCTGCTAGACGAGATCCACGAGTTTATTCATCTTGAAAAAGTCATAGACCAGCATAGGAAGATAGCATATAATGAACTACTACTGTAATGCATGTCTTCAGTTCATCTGAAGAGGTGCATATACCGCATATTTGATGAACTTCATAAAAGTCAGTTGCATAATCTGAGATCTAGGGAAGAAGTGGCTAGAGGCAAAATGCAGAATTTTGAAACCCAGTTCTCCTAGTGCAGAGTTGAGGTATATCGTTGTTAAAAATTCTTTGCCAATTTAAAAATTATTTACCAGTGACAGTTTGGGATCTTACCGTCTAATTGGAAAACGTTACCTTGATGCAACTAAAGGTAAATGCAATCCCTCAACACGAAAAGATTTGAGATTTCTGAGACAGTTTTGTTTTTGAAAGAAGAAAAATGAAAAAACACGGACTTGCATCCGAAACTGCATAAAACTCATTAATTTTAGGAAAAATCTCTTTCATCGTCCTGGATACCAAGCGATTTCTGCGTTCTCTGAATTCGAATATTGTGTCTGTCCACGTGTGCTGAGAAAGTAAACGTTGCTTCGTCATTGAGAGCTAAGCACTAAAGGGAACGTTTTATCATCTTTTTTCCTTTCCAAAATAAAGTTGCCAAACAGAATGCATTTGTCCCTTATTCATTTCATAAATTGTGTGTAGAAGTCGAATTATGTAGAGTTTCAGCAACAAAGTCGCAACACTTTACAAACCAATTGATGGTGTGTGCGAAACTCGCAGCGTAATCGCCATGTCGAATTTTTGCAACTGAATGCATTTCAAATTCTCTCTAGATTTTCCTGAGACGTGAGGCAATGAATGACCTGAGCGTTACGCAGCTCACAAGCATCCGTTTGTGTAAAAGTGTTGTACTAATATGCTGGGTAGTCGAAGCTTTAATGCTGAATATACGACGGAACGGATCTCAGGCTGCACGTTTGTGCACGCATGGAACTGGAGAATACGGAAAGATGTTTGCGGACAGGTCACCAAGTTTAACAATACTGACAAGAGTTAATGAATTGTTGCGTGCTGCTGTGACTTTCCGCATTTATTTGGACTTTTCAGAAGAAATCCTCGAATGTTATTGAGGCGACGGTAGCAGTATTGTGACTGTCGTTGTCCTGTTCTTGGCCACATTACAGAAGTTAAGATTTTGCACAGCTCCATCCTAATTTTCAAGGAGAATCACTCACCACCAAACCACTCGAGAGGACTTTGGTCTCTCAGTCCATTTTAAGAGTTTAGGTGCCGCGAAGACACTATGCCTTTACAAACATCCAAGCCTTCTCCGGATTTCGAAACTGGGTCTGAAGATACGAATCACTACACAGATTAGGGTGGCGGAGTTGGTGAATTGATTATTTAGGGAAGATGACAATAGCATGCATTCCTCTCCAGCTAAACAAATGAAGCATTTCTGTAGGCATTTCATTCAAATATGTTATATTCCGGTATTGTTTCCAATGCATGTCTCATAAATGGGTCCACTTTAAAACTTAACATAATATATGCTATATTTATATGTAATAAAACTCAAATTAAACTTAAAGCAAATTCAAATATCCCACACATTTTGGTAATGATGAAAAATAAAATAGCGCAGACCATACAAAAAGTCTCTCTCTCTATATATGAAAGTCTGCATGCACTAAAATAGTCAATAAGTGAAATAAGCTGATGTAAATTTATTAGATATTCTACTAAATAGCAAAAACATATTCACGATCGGTCTGAATGACCTAGAACTTAATACATCCAAGTGAAAGAGAACTAAAGAAATCTAAAATAATGCAAGAATACTACACATCAATGTGTACACAAATAGAACAGTAAAAGGTTTAAAAAATTAAAGATTTACATATCCTGCAATGCCTATTCAGGGGCTGGAGCTACGAGATAATGCAACAGGATACATGTGTTTGTGATGTGCACAAGGAACAATTTAATAATAGCCAAAATAAAACTTAAGAGGTTAAGACAATAACAATAACAATAAGAAAGGCCAAAAAGCAAGCACATGATGCAAAATAGACAAAAATTACATAAAAAAACGAACAAAGTAACCATGGGAAATTATAATTAAATAAGAGAAAGTAAATCAACTGAAAGCAGAAAACTAATTATAAAAATAATAAATTCTGAAACACCTATTTATAAGCAAAGTGACTAAGAGGTTAAAATAAATTCAATACATTTAAATAATGAAAAAAACCCTTAAAATTAGTGTATTTGAATACAAATATAAATAGCATAAATTTGGAGAGAAAACAGAAAAGTAATAATAATTTACCTTGCACTTTCTGCTAATAACCTTAAAGCACTATCTTGCAAGTTAATGTCATTTCCACATGTTTCTGACGCTTTTGCAAATATTTTTAAAATATAAATTGCTGTAGTGTGTTTTTTAATTTAAGGTATTCGTTTTCACTTGAATAGCATAATTATACGATTTATGTGCTAATTGAGTGATTGTTGCTATTAGCATTTTCTGAAAATATTAAGTCACGAATTAATTCGATATTCTAATTAACAGTAAACTGTAACCTTGTAGAGACATTAGGATTTTTGATTCTGAGAGACGTAAAAAATGAGCAATGCCGTTGCCGGCACTCGAACCTCTCGAATACGCGCTGAGCGTGCTGACCACTACACCTCGAAGGCATACTAAGAAAGGGGGAGAAATACCTTATAATCTTATCTTAAATTCAAATCTTTTGCACGTTGCAGTGGGATTTCTGTGTGTCAGTCATTAAAATGACGAAATATCCATAACTGAACGTTCCCCACAAACCAGTATTCTTCTTGAAAGCGTCGGGTAAGATATGAATTATTGGATAATTGCAATTATTTGCCTTTTCAACTGGAAAAGTAACTAATATGGAGACTAAGAATATCACTTTATCTGCTTCGAATTAAATTTATGGGCTGAACAGCATCAAAGATATACACTCACGTTTGTGAAAATTGCAACACCATGAAGGTATTTATTCTGGTATGAGGAAGCAACAATAAGAAAGAAGAAATGGAGTATTTAAGAAAAAATAAATATAAAGCTACAGAAAGAAGGAAGATAGTGGGCTAATAACTTCTTTTTTCGTTTTGAATAAAAACAAGTCTAATGTTGATTTTTGGAGAAACAGAAATTTCTGGTGGAATGAAATCGAAGATAAAGAAAACGACTTAAAAAAAAGATGGTGCTAACTTCTAGGCGAATATAAAATTTACATCAGTTGGCAAGTTAAAAGGAGGCAGCGTTTCATCCAGTATCTTCGTTTTGATATCGGCTTAAATGGTTCTACGGATTAGGATCTGGCAGCCCCCCCCAACTGGGATAGTGATTAATGACTCTAACTGCCGTACCGAAGGGCCCGGATTCGAATTCCGGAGAAGGACATGGATGTTTGTAAATGTACAGTGTCTGTGCTGCGTGGAGCACTCTAAATGTGCGGGAAGCCGAAAATCCTTTTGGGAGCCCCTCGAGCCAGTCGCTCCAGAGTGCTCTCCTTCAAAATTGGTAGTAGAATTGAGCAAAGTCATACTGTCACCTGTACGGTGCCCAAGGCTCTTGCCAACAACAGATGATTTTGTGGATCTGATATCAGACAAGCGAGATTAATCACAACAAGGAAAGCAACAGGACCTGGATACTAAAATTGTTACGTGCGTACGGGTTCGTTATATATTGAATGCACAAGTCGTAAAAAAGTTAACAAAAATTTATTCTTTCCACAAGAAATAAATTAAAATGCTGAAATATTTCTTCACAAATCTTCGCACAATATCACAATATCTCAAACGTTTAGCAAAAAAACTCAGTTCAAAACTCACGTTTGTTCAAAACTCACATTTCACTCACGTTTGTGAAAATTGCAACGCCATGAAGGACTTACGCGAGTGAGCTGAAATTTTCAGGAAATGCAAAGTAGCGCATGATATGCAAATGATTAGAATTGCAAATCCGTAGCGCATGCGTATGCTGAGCAGCGCCCTCTGAACGGCTGATGGATCCGAATAAATAGACGGCTGTAGCGAGGCGTGTATGGTTATCGGTGGTTATCTGCTAGTGGTAAACGTTAACTCAATCTGTACTTATGCCTCGTCGACGAAAGAGAGCGAGATTTGAACAACTTACAGAGTTTGAACGAGGGAGAATCATCGGCCTTCGTGAAGCTGGATTGTCGTATCGTGCAGTAGCCTCTCGTGTGCAGCGTAACAGCAGCACAGTGATGCGCGTTTGGAAGCAGTGGACGGACGAGTGTCGGACAACTCGGAAATCCGGGAGTGGACCCCGAAATGTGACGTCAGCTCGCGATGATAGACACCTGGTCCGCATGGCGCGGACGGACCGTACAGCTTCCTCTAGACAATTGGCAGCACTGTGGTCAATAGCTACAGGTGTTTCATTGTGTGCTTCATCAATTCGTAGACGTCTGCTGCAGTGTGGACTGCGCGCACGGACTCCTTTATACAGGATCCCCCTAACGCACGACCATCGCCGCCTGCGGCTACAATGGGCCAATCAGCATAGAGACTGGCGTGCTGATTGGCAGCATGTCGTGTTTTCTGACGAATCCCGCTTTAATTTGTGGTACCATGATGGCCGCATTCGTGTCAGACGCTATGCCGGTGAACGCCACCTTCCGGAGTGCATTATCGAACGCCACAGTGGACGAACACCCGGAGTTATGGTCTGGGGCGCCATAGCATATCATAGACGATCTCAATTGCTACGAATTGTGGGCAATCTGAACAGCAACCGGTATATCCGTGAAGTTCTACAGCCCGAAGCTGTTCCCTTCCTTCAAAGCTTGCCAGGCGCTGTATTTCAACAGGACAATGCCCGCCCTCATACTGCTCGGATTGTTAAATCCTTCTTTGCAGCGCAGCAGGTACAGCTTCTTCCTTGGCCTGCGTGTTCCCCGGATATGTCGCCAATTGAACATGTGTGGGATGTCATTGGTCGGCGTCTTGCTCGTGATCCTCGTCCTGTTGCGTCTGCAGACGAACTTTGGGTACGCGTACAAACGATATGGAATGCTCTTCCTCAGTCAGACATTCAAACTTTGTTTGACTCCATGCCACGTCGTGTAGCAGCACTTATTGCGGCGCGTGGTGGCCACACAAAATACTGATTCTAATCTCTTGTTCTTGTTTGTTTGCTTTGAACATTTAATCATTTATTTGTACCACTACCACTCAACTGTGTATTAAATTGCATTCAATTATGACGATTCCTTCTTGGTGTTGCAATTTTCACAAACGTGAGTGTATTTAGAAATATATTTGATCACTGCTGAAAGCAAATGAAGAGTCCGAGTAATGAAGCTGTAGAAGCACATACCGATAATGAAACTAAACAGGACCATACGCTTAAACTGTACAATATCACATGGTTCAGTATGATGAAAACAACAGCATATTCCGACTTAAGATCATTTCCTGATACAGCCTTGTTTCCAGACATAGCATCTTCAGATTACCACTTATTTTGCCCAGTTCAACAAATGAAGCTTTTAAAAAGTTTTATCGATTTAACCGATTCAAAACTTCTATCTTATTTTCTAGAGGTAATTCATCAGCTGCTGCATAACTATAAATAATATTAAAAAAGAGGTAGAGATTATTATCATATTTCAGTACTTTTCAAACTAAACTACTTTATAAGTGCACTAGAAGATTTAAAAAACACCACAAATTAATTTTTAAATCAAATACTCAAGAGCTGCGTTTTATTTATCCTCTTACTAAGACAAGTATTGCGAATAAATTTAAATTCATAAAATTTTCAGAGCAGTATAAAGAAGAATTGAAGTTCCGCAACTTTAAAGCATTAAAAATAAGAGACAATAAAATAACTTAAAAATCATACTTTTACCAGAGGAATCTTTTTTGATTTATTAAAAAAGCGATTTGCCTTCTTTAAGCGGAAAATGACTGTGGAAATGGCATAAAAAATAGAAAACTTTCCACTCCTTTCAAGCGTTGCATGAAGAGAAGAAAACAAAAGATGCTTGAAAGAGATTTAAGGGCGCACATAGTGCATTTTTTCCTCAACCTTTCGTTATCCTATAAGCTTAGCGAGTTACTGTTTATTGATCCAAAACCTAAAGGTTCTGCCAAAGACAAAGAATTCGAACTATTTGTATTTAGAAATATTCCAACTGCCTTTGCATAAAATAAACAACTGCATATTGAAAATTTTCACATGAAATACCGTGCTAAAGTATTTATAGGCTACAAAGGTAATGAAGTGAAATTTTTCTGTGAAGTGAACGTTTATGCCATGTTAAATATATAAAATTTAAAATAGTTTCCCTAATGGAGAATGTGTAAAGATCCATGTATTAGTATGTTTGATTATATTTAGTCAATAATTTTCCTTTAGTATAATGATTATTATATTATGTGAGACATTTTACTGATTTTGTAATCTTTTCACTTTGCTGTTAAGCTACTATTGTGATTTTATTGTTGCTGCAAGTAATATTAGGTTAACTATTCAGATATGCACTTCATAGTAACTTCATAGTAACATCACAATCAGTTCCAGAGAAGATCCAAGACAACTGAAACCATCTGAGATCACATTAAAGACATTTAGGAATTGCCATGATAGAAAAAGCAATCGATATATTCTTAAAAAGTGTGTAATGCAGCTTCTGCACAACCTCTGTTTCGTTTGAGCAATTGTTTGTTTTATAGGTAAACTATTAACTAATTCAAATTTTTTAAGGGCGTTTTACATTATGAAAGAGTAAACTTTTGTGATATTTAAACGTAAAACATCAAGAAACAGGTAAAATGACCCACATAATAAAAATAACTGAAACAAATTGATTGACTAATGTAATTAAGCATATTGATTAATGTATTGTTTTTTGCACATTTAACATTTTTAAATTCTACATTAAGGAAAATAATTTAAAAATTATAATTTTAACATGGCATAGAAGTGGAAATTACACTGCACTACCAATGAAGAAATAATGACGAAAGCGAATTATTTTTTATCGTATGAAATGCAAATTTTATATTAAAATAAGCTCAGATATTAACTAAAGTTATTGTATATGTATATAATATTTGCATTTGAAAATTAAGTCCAAAATATAAGAAAAATGCTAAGTGGATATAGACTATAAATAAATAAATACACAAAAAACACGGATTTTTTTTATTATTTGACCATTCATTTCATTTTATGAAAGATAAAAGATTGATAGGCAAAACAGAGAAAAGAGAGTAAAAAAAGTTTAAAATTGAGACGTATCTGAGAATTTACTACCAGAAAAATATGGCAAACATTGGATATATTTCAGAAAAATGATTTAAGAAGGGAAAACAAAACCCATGAAACTAAATTATGAAATACCTCAAGTTTCTAGCATGGTTTAGGTGGAGGAATAGTATTTTCAAAATAAAATGCTCTGTTCTAAACCTTAATACAACATCTTAAATATTCGTAAGTTACATGTGAAAGAATAATATACGATAATGTGTCTGCTTTTGCTGAAAACAATCATCAAAACGATGCATTTAAATCCAGTGTATATTATTTACATGGATTTGGAAGAAATTATATATCACTGTCTGATAAAGAAATGAGAGTAGGTAAGTCCGTGGTATGAAAGAGCAAAAGACAATGTGAAGATGTTGAATACTTCCTATAGTTTGAAAATTTCAAAATTAATACAAAGAAAAATTACAAAAAAGCCTACAATTTGTAAGGTTTATCCTAAATTTATTAACAGTTATTTGAAGTTTTGTATCTTTCCTAGCTTATTATAATTTCAGCTTCCAATTTCCTGCCAGAACGTAATTTCAGAAACGCAGTTAATGCAAATGAAAAAGAGTACTATTTAAATCGTTACTTCATCCACTTCGAAAGAGACTTCGACTTCGCGTTTGTCTTTGGCTAATTTCTCTCTTAGTTACTACGCTCGGCCATACCTTAGGCCCTTGCTTGGCTTCGCTGATTTAATTAATACTTAGGGGCCAAGTAGTCCCGAAAATTTTGAACATGTAGACTTAACGGCTATTCGCAATAGGGCAGCCCATTATGAAATTATAGATAAATTGCTCTTTTACACGAAAACAACTAACGATAATCAAGAATTGCGGCCGGTAGTCCAGTCCAGTCCAGTCCAGTCAAGTTTTGCCGGAATATCGTAGCAATTGCACGATGTGTCCGGCTCCTAATAATTTGCCCAAAAGGCACATGTTATGGGTAGGTCCAGGTAGGTGAAATACATACACGAAAAAGGAGGGGGGGTGACCATGCATCACCAGGTTTAGAAAAACCAAAAATGATCACAATCGGCGCAGCGACAAGGAGGGAGAAAACGCAAAACCAGACAAATGGCCTAGAGCGCAAGAAATATAAAACGCATAATATGAAATTAAATACAGACACAAATATAAAATACAAACATAAAGAAATACAAATATGCAATGATAAAAATACAAATATGCAATGATAAAAATACAAATACAAAAATAGTGAAAATAAAGTTGAATAAGTAGAATATATACATTACGTACAGACCAGCAAATAGCTAGCAAAAGTAAGTGTCAAGTGCTTTACGCGGGAAAGTTTAAATTACATATATGTGCGGCATAAGGTCTGATATATCTGTCCTCTATGAGAATTTCATAGTCAAGGGTGTTGAAGATCTCCAGGTGTGGGCAAGTGAGAGCCTTGTTGAAGAACTTGTCATTAATTCGAAGAAGATAATCTTTGACAGTTTCAATCTTTAAATCTCTGTGTAACATATCGTTGGACACAAAGTAATGGGCATTCGTAATCAGCCGTAAAAATTTGTTTTGCATAACTTGTATTCTGTAGAGGTCGCGTGATGTAAAAGCTGCCCAGGCCGGGGAGGCATAAGAGAAAATAGGGCGCACTATTGCCGTATAAAGGTGCTTCTTACGTAACAAATCCAGTTGCGAATACTTTCCTAAAAGCGGCATAAGGCTTTTCATAACAATTACGGTCTTGTTTCGGATGTGATTGAAGTGATCAGTCCACGTAAATTTGTGATTAAAAACCACACCTAGGTAATTGGCCTTTTTTACAATTGGGACTTCTACGTCGAAAAGGGTAAGTCTGACATTTAAGGACTTTTTAGCCTTCTTCTTGCTAATAATGAGTAATTGCGATTTAGTTGCATTTATGGCGATTCGCCATTTGGTGTACCAATGCTCTATGTGCGGAATTGTTTCTTGAAGTTTAGCAATTGCAATGGCCGGACTTAGGGATCTCACCGCCAGCGCCGTATCATCGGCGTAGCACCCCAGGTAATTATTTAATCCAGTAAATGGTTTCGGGAAATCTGACACATAACGCCGGTAGTCCCAATGAGTTTACGCTTAAGTATTCTAGAGGAGCACCATGACTCGAAATTAGGAGCCCACCTTGGTATTAGGAAAACCCTGCAAATGGTCCGCGGAACGGTGTATTTTCCGCAGTTATACAAAGTTGTGACGGCGTATGTCAGGTCATGTCACTTGTGTCAATTAATTAACGACGTTAATTACAACCCGGCCGGGTACTTAAATAGCATAAGAACCACTTTCCCAAATGAATTGGTTGGCACTGATTTGCTTAGTCCCTACCCTAGAACAAAGATTAGTAAAAACAGATACTCGTTAACCACCGTGGATCATTTCTCAAAATGGGTGCAAATAATTCCCCTTAAACGAGCTTCAGCAAAAATAGTAGCAGATTCGTTTCTAAATAAATATGTTTTAAAATACGGGGCCGCGGTAAAAGTAATATCAGATAATAGTAGGCAATTCGTAAGTAATTTATTTGAAAACATGTGCACAGGCCTTAGCATACGCCATCTAAAAATGGTACCTTATAACCGCAATCAAATATTGCGAAACGCGTAAATAAAAATATAGTTAAAATTATTCGGGGATATGTTAAGAATTATCATGACCGTTGGGACAGCTGCGTCAGTGAATTAGGTTTTGCCTTGAGAATAGCAAAGCATGACACTACACAAAAAACGCCCGCAGAATTGTTCCTAGGAAGAAAACTTTTAACGGCTCTGGATAAGCTATTTTTCGTTCAACAAAGACAGGAAGACTTAAATTGAATGATATTCAAAAAATTATTAATAACGCCATCAAAAATTCTGATGCGGTGAGGTCGAAACAAAAGTTGTACTATGAGAGAAATAGACGCGATATAGAATATACGGTAGGCCAAGAGTCCTAAAATTAAAGCATTCATTATTGTCTGCACCCGAAAATAGGGTAGCCAAATTTGAGTCCAGGTTTGAGGGCCCTTTTATCATGGAGAAAATAAAATTCGCTACGCTTTACATAAAAGCAGAGAATGAACAAGAAATTATTGCTAACATCGACCAATTGAAACCATACTATAGTCGTACGGATTTTCAAGTTCTAAGATATTTATTGCAGGCTTCTGAAACCGCACCAAGAATATTAATTTCATCGTCACTCAGCAAGGATCCCCCAGCAGCAAAAAGAAAGACCGGTAACACCGAAGAAAGAACAGCGAAACAAACGCAACATGAAAAAGGTCCAAGCTCCGCCTGAACGAGGAGTTCGAAACAGACAAACGTTCCCCTTCAACAGAAACCAAATACCTCGAGAGATTCTACAAGAATATGCCAGCCGAGATCTGCGAAAAAAAAACAGCCAGATGAAGCAAGATCTCTTCCTTTTTCAGGAACCCAGAAGATCCAAGAGGGTTTTCAAAGATTCAGAGGCAAGGTCGACGAACTACAAACCAAAGAGGAACTAGAATTCCAGAATCCTCAACCAAGAAGGATAGCAGACGGTTTCAACGCCCGAGGAATGGAAAGACAAGAATGTCCGGAAGCGAATAGCAGCCGCCCGAGACGACTGAGGGTCCGAAGTTTGGAATCGCCGTCATGGAAAGAATTCTTCGTCAAGGGAATGCAGGAGCATAGAAATCATAAAGATGAATGAAAATTTTCCTTGTTTTCTATTTTGTATTGAAAGTTCGAGTTATGTCATGTGTTTTAAGTTGCTAAATACTGTTTAAAGGAAGAAACTGAATTCGCAAATTTGCGAGAATGTAGTTGTGACTATCTGTTAAACAGAAAAGATTTTTGAATTCGCAAGTTGGCGAAAATTTGTTTTGCAAATACCTTCTTTTTAGAATTCTCAAGTTCCGAGAAACTAATTTGTGAATGAATATGCTTAGTCGAAAGATTCAACTGTGTTAACTTAGAGATTGCAGCCAAGCTTTGTGAATTTTGTATAGCAACTGTAAATTATGTAAAATGAATTTTAAAGTATTACGTGTTAAAATGTTCTATTGAATGTTCAAATGCCAATGTTAGCTTTTAAACTATTGCAAAAGTTAAACTGGTACAAATGTAAGTTTTGGTCAAGCATGACTCTAAACACTTTGTATTAAAGATGAATTGAATGAAAGTATAGATTCAATGTGCTTAAAATCAGGCTCTCCAGGCTTCACTCAAGAATTTTAAAATTTAAGCTCTATTATAGGACATTAGGTCTAGTTTTGTGTTTAAGGAGTTTTCTAAGGTCTGGAAAGTCGAATTTATAACAAATCGTAGCGATTGGATAGTGGTAGTTTGTCTTCGAGGAAATACAACATAAAAACCTCGTCTCACTCAGAACAATTTCTTGAGAACATGGGGGGAAGAAGAATTAAAGTTTGGTGTGAATGAAAATGTTCGAGGGCCAAAATAATTTTAAGAAAGAATTTTGATAGCGCATGGAAATTGTTATGAATAGAAATAATACTTTTTCCTTCCAGGGGACTGGAAGGTAAAAACTGACGTCTGATTGAAAGAAAAGAGGAAGTAGATGAATGTACAAGCTATTCAAATTGTGAATTTGTATTTTTCTTAGTTTTAATCTAGCTTTAGATATTTGTGTAAAGTTTTCCCTAAACAAGAAAAGTTTTAATGATGGAATTCCTTTCTAAAAGTTCAAAATTTTGATATTAAAGACTTCTTGTCTAGAATTTAAACTCTTAAACAAGGTCGTTTTAAGACCTTATTCATCGAGTATTTAAATTCTGATGGGGAAAGATGTAAGGTTTATCCTAAGTTTATTAACAGTTATTTTAAGTTTTGTATCTTTCCTATCTTATTCTAATTTCAGCTTACAATTTCCTGCCAGAATGTAAATTCAGAAACACAGTTAATGCAAATGAGAAAGAGTACTATTTAAGTGGTTATTTCATCGACTTCGAAAGAGAGAGTCTGATTCCGTGACTAGCGCGCGTTTGCATTTGGCTAATTTCTTTCTTAGTTACTACGCTCGGCCACACCTTAGGCCCTTGATTGGCTTCGCCCATTTAATTAATACTTAGGGGCCAAGTAGTTAGATTTCTGTTAGCCTCGGGTATACCATTAAGATAGCTTAGTTAAGCTAGTTTAGTTTAATTGATTTTTATTCAAGTTCAAGCCTGAGTGGAGGCTTTGTGTAAAGTTCCAAGTAGGAACTGATTGTAAATATTCTGAAAAATAAAGGGTTGGAAACCCTCTTTAAGTCTTACGTGTTTTGTTCACACATTTAAGCAACTATTCGCTTGTTAGTGTTCATGGGGTTTTAAGTTCGAACTTTAGAATTAAATAAGTCAAACCCCACAAATTCTGTAAAAATTCTGTCTTTTTCATTTTAATTCCTTATTTTTGTTAAAATTCTATTACAGTCATATTCAGTACTGTTTATTTATGTCTGCAAAATTTAAAATAATTTACTTTAATTTTTAAAAACTCAAAAGTTGAAGTTCTCTCATCTCATCTTTGGGTAAATTCCAAGTCTAAAGTACTATTCAAGAATGGAACTATATTTATAAGATTAAGAAAACATTTGCTTTACTAAGAAGCTGATTGAAACAGATTTGTTATGACATGCCATTGTTCATTTGAGAGCTATAAGGTAATTTTCTTTTATAACAATGTATTCACGTCATTTTTTGATATTGCAATCGTGTCATTTTTTGATATTTTATTCATATAATTTTTTAAAATTGCATTTACATCGCTGCAATTCTTTACGTAAACATCGCAGTATGTCATTACATTAATGCTGCACTGTGAAATCACATTAACCTCGCAATGTGACATAATATCAACGCTGACATCATATTAATGTCACAGTGGGATGTCACATTAATGTTGCAGTGTAACATCACATCTGAGTTCAGAGTGCCATCGCTTTAACGTCGTAGAATCACAATACAAAAAGCTAATATTATAACACATATACAATGTCATTGAGGTATTGTATAAGGTGATGTGGATGTGTTACGCAACACTTACCCTGTGACATGTTTGTAATGTTGCAGTGTAGAGTCACTGGGATTTTCGGAAGCAATAATGTGAAAAATTAGCAATGCTCTCGCTGGGACTCGAACGACGGACCTCTCGAATACCCGCCTAGCGTGCTTACCACTACACCACGAAGGCATGCGAAGAAGGCATGAGAAATACCTTATATACTCCCCCTTTTAAAGGGCGACTGGGGATTAGGGGACCCAATCGCCAAATCCCGGTGGTGGATAATCATCATCCATCACCTGTTTTAGTTCGGGCGTCACTTGTAGAGATATTAAGATTTTTTGGAAGCAGGAGGGGAGACAAATGAGCAATGCCCTCGCCGGGACTCGAATCACGGACCTCTCGAATACGCGCCGAGCTTGCTGACCACTACACCCGGAAGGCATGCAAAGGAGGTGGTAGAAATACCACATGGCAATGTCATCGCTCTATTGGGTAACTTAACCACATAAAATAAATATGGTATTACTTCTGAAATTAAATTAAAAGAGAGGAAACATTTTAAACATGCAGACAGGAAAAATGCTATAATCAAAGAGTTAATTTCTTTGAGATAGTCTAAAGAGAATTCTAAATGTTAGTGAAACATCCAAATTTTATTCTGTGTAGCAGATTTTATATAAATTAAGCATTAATTAAACTGAATATACCTTGTTGCATTTCTAGTTGTTTAGCGTCAAGAATCCTTTTGTAAATTTTAATTTTTACACATAACAACTAAGCAATATTTCCAGTTCCCAGCAAAACTAAAAACTATGAATGAAAGCTTAAGAGCTAAATGTAATATGTATATATACACTCTTAGCCAAAAAAAAAAAAAAAAAAAAAAAAAAAAAAAAAACGACGCATCACGACGCCCCGAGAAGATATAAAGCAAATTGGACACAAATTGATATACATTTAGGTTTCGACGGAAAACGCAAAATTTTAGATTTCGGCTGCCAATGAATGAACAGTTGTCGCTACAGCGCATCTGATCTGCGCAACTAGCAGGATATTTAAGAGGAGAAGTTACGATTTCAGGTCATAAATTCTTCACGAATTTCATTCCGTGTACTCTGGTAAACAGTAACTATGCCTCGCATACAGGTGCGCAAACGATATGCGCAGATGTCAGAATTTGAGAGAGGTAGTATAGTTGGGCTTAAAGAAGCCGGTTGGTCTTATTGGCGAATAGCTCGACATTTGAGCAGGAGCGATGAAGCAGTCTATTAGACGATGTTGGCAGGAATGGGTTGACCATCGCCACACACAGCGTCAAGAAGGAAGCGGAGGCCTAGAGAAACGACAGAGCGTGAAGACCGATCAATCGTCAGAGCGGCACTCACAGACGCAGATGCATCATTATCATAGATTGTACGTGCAAGTAGTGCTTCAGTGACCGCAATTACCTTTCATAGACGGCTCACAGAAAGGGGGCTGAAGTCACGGCGCTCCTTGCGCCGACTACCATTGACCCCTGTACAACGTCAAGCCCGTTTGCTGTAGTGTCGGACTCATTCGCACTGGAATGTCATTGACTGGAGTAGAATAGTCTTCAGTGATGAGTCCTGCTTTGAACTGAGCCCCGATGACCAGCGAAGGCGAGTCTGGAGAAGCCCCGGACAGCGGTGTGATACCAACCTGACTGTCTTCCGACAGACAGGCGGACAACCAGAAGTGATTGTCTGAGGTGCCATTTCATTTCATAGTAGGACTCCTTTAATTGTCATCCGTCGCAACCTTACAGACAGCGGTACGTCGTCTAAGTTCTAAGATCCGTTGTGTTGTCCTTCATGTCACGCCACCCTGGGCTTACATTTCAGCAAGATAATGCCCGCCCCCACACTGCACATATTTCTACTGCTTGCCTTTGTGCTTGCCGAGCATTACCTTGGCCAGCAAGGTCGCCGGATCTCTCTCTCTCTCCTATTGATCCCGTATGAAGCATTATGGGCAGGGCCAGCTCGGGATGTTGACGATCTAACGTGGAGTTGGACAGAATTTGGCACGCTATCCCTCAGGAGGACATCTGGAACATCAATCAATCGATGCCAAGTCGAATAACTGCTTGGATAAGGGTCAGAGGTGGACAAACGCGTTACTGACTTTTTCACTATGTGAAGCCCTATCACTTCAATAAATCGTCCAATTTTTCTCAAACTGTAATCATTTGTTTTTCTGTACATGTACATCACTTGTACCGATTTTTGTCCCATTCGGATAACTCCTTCTTGGTGCGTCGTATTTTTTGTCTAAGAGTGTATATACATATATATGCAACGATTTTTAGATTTAACGCATAGGATAGGCAAAAAAGACACGCTAGTATTCGCGAGATACAGAAAAATTAGATGTAAGTCTTCTCTAAATGTTTACGTTAATGCAAAATTTACATGAAAATGCAATAAGAATTAAACATACCTTAATGGCAACTGGGTTTAACACTTTGTGCAGCGCTTTTTATACTATTTATTCAACCATCAAGCGTTTTGATTGCACAGGTAAACAATGTGAAAAAAAGCTTTTAAGGATTTCTGGATGTTCATAAGGTAATTTTAAAAACTGAATTAAAAAATTGTATTAAAATTATTTCTAACTCACTTTAATTTCATAATTCATTTTAATGATGAAAAATCATTTCTGATGAATTTAAATAATTAGATAATAGATTTAGGATTTAAGTATAATCTATTTGTATAAACTCTTAAATAATATTGTTGCGAAAAATTCGGCGGTTGCGCCTGTATGTAAGCTTTCCGGCATAGCACTAGGGTTGCCATAAAATAGTGTATGGTAGGGTTGCCAGATTGGCGACTTTATCGCCCATTTGGCGACCAAATTGGCGATATCCCATGGTCCAATCGGGAAGCTTCTAGAATAACTTCCTGTCGAGATATTTCTCGAAACGTGTCGAACTTAAAGAAAAGCTATATAAACCCCTGCGTTTCTGAGAACAGGGTCTAGTTAGTTGCGAGATTGTGAAGTGTTGCGAGCAGTGTGATTAGTTGTGAGAATAGCTGCTACGCGAGAGTTCTGTGAACGGAAAGCAATCGAGATAGTGCTTTGCCGTGAAGCTATCTTTACAGTATAGCTTGACAGTGGATTGGTGATTGTTCCACGGTGTTTATTAGAAGTTTAGTGTTGCCGTGAAGCTACCTGTACAGTTACAGCCTGAAGCTGTGTTGCTGATTGTTTCAGCGTATTTATTGTAGATTTTCGACGCTTTTAATGGTAATTTTGGAACTGTGCTGTAAATAGAGATTCTTGTAAATAAATTGTGCTTTTTACTGTTCTGCATCGTGCTTTCATCGGATACTCTCAAATCCACGAACCCGTAATAACGCAACAATATTTAAAATTTTATTCAGTTTTCTGAACAATATCTTAAAGTGGTTCTTTTGCATAGTAAGAGCAAGTAGGAAGCTGTAACTGTTGACAGGTCTGTACTATTAAAGAAACTTATAAAAACCTAAAATCAATTACCGCGTATTTAAAATTTACTAATAATTAATCTATTGTTTAGAGAGTCCTTCAAAAAATGGTTTTCTCACCAAGATGGCTTATATATCAGTGAGATAATCCAGGAAAAATCCAATTTCGTGGAAAAGCATAAATTACTAGGAAGACCTCTTAAGTATTGGAGCATTTTATGTAAAGGCGACAATTCTTTGGTCTCTGTTTCGCATGAAATTGCGTCTTAGGAGAATTAGTTTATAAGGGCCCTTATAAAAAACTGCAGTTTCCTTAACTATCTCGGTAAAAGGTTCTCTTTCCTTTCAGATGCCGAAGCGAAAGAAGGTATTAGCAGATATTAGAAAATTAATATTACATGAAAACTTTGAATTTATCATGAGTGCATTTAAAATGGAAACTATAATTGTTGCTCAGAATTTTCCATTAGTTATGTTCAACAGTTATCCTGACTATGTGGCCAAAATTGAAAATTTATTACTAAATGTCTAATCTTAAGGGTACGTATTGAGTAAGAACTTTTAGTTTTCTAATTCACGTCTAGATGTCTTTTTTCCAGAAAGTCTTGCTCAAGCAGCCAGTCAGAAAGGTCCGCAATTTTACCAACACATTAAGAAAATAATTAATATTATCGAGAATCACCGCTGTATACTGAACCAGTAAAATTATGAGACTTTATGTAAAGGAGGGAAAAGACAATTATTGCTGCCTTGCTAATAGAGGCAGCTGCCTGTGACTCACTAGTTTATTTTTATGTAAGCAAATGCATTTATCCTTTCATCACGCACAGACAAACAACATATGTATTGAAATTTTGTTAAATTTTGGGTTCAATTGTCTCTGTAACTTTTCATTTGTTAGGAAAGAGTCAGGACAAACTACAATAAAACTGTGCTTGAGTGAAGGGGGAAAACCAAGAATGTTTTGAGATTTAACATTCCCGATACATAAATTTTGTGCAATAATTCGGAGTCACGCGGAAATCGAACTCTAAAATAAATTTTAAGAGACTGATATATAAGAAATACAGGCAAAGAAGTAAAATTGTTCGCAGGCGCTTTATAAGCATTTCAGTGCAATAACCGAATAGTTATGACACAAAGGACGCATTTGGATGATTTTTTACATGGTAGAATTATCGGTCGTCTGGAATGTGGGCGTACCCAACTGAGACGAACTTGGAATAGCCCAGAGTGTCATCTCTAGGCTTTGGGAACAATTCCAAGATGATGGTAATGTGAGCAGACGTTACAGCGCAGGTCGCCCCAGAGTTACAACGCCGAATGAGGACCGGTATTTGGCAGTTACTGTCAAAAAAAACAGGCGGAGCACAGCCTCAGACCTGTCTCGTCAGATCTCTTCAGCCACTGGTACGACAATTTCAAGGCAGACTGTGTACAGACGCTTAGGGCAGATTGATCTATATGCTCGTAGACCTGACAGCTGCGTTCTACTTACTGCAACTCACTGTCGCTTGCGGTTAGCCTAGAGAAGAGTGCATGCATTGTGAACACCGCAACAGTGGGCTTGTGTGATGTTTTCTGACGAGTCCAGGTTTAGCTTGCAGTCTGATTCTCGCCGGACTTTCAGATGGAGAGCTCCAGGTACCCGTTACAACCAAGAAAACATCATTGAACGACACCGTTACGGTGGTGCAGGAGTGCTCGTTTGGGATGGAATTATTCTGGGTTCCAGAACTGAACTGCATGTTCAAATTGGAACCATGACAAGCCAAATTTATCTTGACGTCATTCTGGAACAACACGTACGTTTCTTTCGGGGCGCCATGAGCGCACAATTTGTGTTTATGGATGACAACGCCCGTCCTCACCGTGCAAACATCGTAAGCGAATGCCTTCAATCGGAGGATATCACCCGTATGGACTGGTCAGCATTCTCATCGGACTTGAATCCAGTAGAGCACGTGTGGGACATGCTTGGCCGACGAGTTCCAGCCCGTCAACCTCCTCCTACATGTCTACCGGAACTTCGGAGAGCATTGCTTTTTGAGTGGTGTAATATCCCCCAAGATCAGATCGATAATTTGATACTCAGCATGCCTAGGCGTTGTACGGACTGTATTGCATCGTCTGGGAGACATACAATGTATTAACAATCATACCAGCCATGTAATATTGGTTTTTTGTAAATAGGTTTTTTTTTGTAATTTGCTCCAGGGAGAAAAAAATCGCTAATTTTTTTAATAATGTCAAACATATAGCATCTTTTTTTGCTCTTTACTTTTGTTTAATAAATAAGCTTTACAAATAAGTCAATTTGTTTTGCTTCTAACTCTTGTTTTGCCTGATTTTGCATTATCCTTAATTTATGGACATGAGTGTAAAAAATTCGTTACTTAAAGTTAAGTTTAATAGACGCTGTTGCTGTATTGTCCTTTGTTATTTTAATGTTCACCGAGTTCTTAATGTAACAATACTCTGAAAAGCTGACTTAGCGCTCCTAATGCTCAAGCTATTATCCTGAAAGCGAGTTAAATTCAAGGAAATATGTTTAGGACAGATAGAGAGTTAGTTTTCAGGAGTGACATTTAAAGGATAGAAACTGCTACCTCTGACATACCGTCGATATATATCTAGACATCTTTCTTGGAATTTCTGATCCTTACAAAATTGATCAGAAGAGTTCGGAAAGCACTGAAGAAGAAACGTGATGCCTTGTCAGAATTCGTGAGCTGAAAAAGACAGCAAAGAAGAATCCCTCCTAGGAAACGACATGCAGCGTTTCTAAACTGCTGGGCTTTCAATTTTCCCATTTATAAGTTATTTGAAAAAGTGCAATTCAAGTAGTATCAGATTACATGTTAAAGATTTAGTGTACGTTAAAATTATATTCGTGAACTCAACTCTGTAAAATACTCTTCTCTCTGTATGTATCTCATTTTGTGGAAGTGCATTAATAGTAAATTTTAGGCAGTGGAAAAAGGCTAATTCTTTTCAACATATCGCTGAAGAAAGACTGTTTACTCCTTTTCTAATTAGCATTATCATATTGTAGAAAAGGGATAAGAGTAAATAAATATTTTTTTTACTTATTTATGAAAATTACATTAAAAGCTCGCAATTGCAAAAAATGATTTTATTTATTCGTCTCGTATGTATACTTTATATGAAACAAAAAATACTCTTAAAAGTTAATGAACGTTAAATATTAGTTGAAGGAAATGTTTAAGTTATAAATTGTTTTGATGAAAGACGGTCTTATTATAATTGCTAAACTTATTTCAATTATGAATACGTGTAAAGATTGTGCAATTAGTAGCAGCGTACCAAGAAATTATAGATTTTTTAACAGGAAAAGAAACTTTGGCCTTAATCGCTATAAAAAATATAACAGTTTTATAAGAAGTTTAACTAATATTTTTCAAACAATTTCATGCTTCATTTTGCTACAAAAATCAATTTAAGATATTTGAGGCTGAATCATGAGTCTGCGGTCTTAAGGTGGCATGAAGCGTTTTGACTGAAACCAGATCTCACAGAAGAAGTCATTTTATCTTTATTAATAAACGTTCACAGTTTTTTTTATCGTTTTTTCTTTCTTAAATTGAACGTATTTAAGATACTGAAGCATAAAATAACGAACATTTTAACGAAATATCACTCTTTGATTTGGTGCCACATTTAGGATACTAGTAAGCCATAAGGCATAAATAATATCACGGCTGCTTAGCTCATTATTTATAACTAGTACGGCTCTAAAATGACAAACGTTTCCCCTATAGTCTGTATATAGAAGCCATCTGCAATAAAGCAGCAGTCGCAATAACCTTTTATATCTGAAAAATGAAATTAGAAGTATTTGTAAAATCACGTAAAATTTTGTAAAATGCAACACACGGAACATTCTAAGCAGATTTCAGTTATACATTTATACAGAAATATAGCATAAGTAAAACTTTAAACCATAATACTAGGAGGAGACAATGAAGGACGTATAAGAGAAAACTGTACCACGACGTGACAAATTATAAAATTAAAGGAACACAGCTTTAAAACGAAAGCAATTATTTTAAAACAGGAAAGTAAAAATGAAAGCGGAGCATAGAAATAATGTTATTGAATACGTAGAATTAGTCAGGTGCACGAATATGGGCATCATTATACTAATTATGTGCAGTTTGAAACTAATCTTGTGCAATCTAACTGTACAATTTTATTTTCTGAATTTGCTTACTAAAACGGTACTGCAATAACCTGTGAATTACTCACGGGCTTTCCGAAGATTGGACTACAAATCTATATATATATATATATAGATATATATATATATTGTTACATTATACATATATATATATATATATATATGTATTATGTAACAAAAGGAAGTAAATATTACATCTGCAATAATATGGCGAAGAAAATGATACTTAATATATAATGCAATGACTGAATTTCGATGGGTTGTCATGAATTTAATCAATATCTTGATGTACCTGTTTCGAGAACCGAGTGTGTTGATATGGTTCCTGGGTTGGAAATTGTATATATCTAAGTTTGCGTAGGTATTAGAAACACGGAATGTTTTCTTTAAAACTTAATATCAGCCTTCAGGTGCTTTTAGAGACCATCTTCACTACGAAGCATCAATCTTTTTTTTGTCGAAATAATTGACTAGCCTATCTCTTTCACTTTCGTTGTCTGCGATCATCTCAAGTCTCAAATCACGCTATCTTGCATGTTGAAGTGAGCATGAGACTGACGTGGTTCAAGCTTTAGTATAGAATATTTATAACGGTGACTGTAAAATATTTTTTAGTCGCTACCCGCAGCTGCATTGAACTTTCATAACATTATGTAAATAAAGAACATTGCAAGCAGCAACTCGAAGTCATTTTAAAATTTATTTAGTGTATTAAAATACATTAGTAGATTTTGTACTCCATTTAAACCACTTACGTTTGATGTAAATGTTAACACTAATTTAAAACATGTTGACGAAAATATCAAGTGAGTCAAATTCCAATATTAAAATATGCTTATAGGACATCAAAACTGTTGAATTCTACTTGACCTGTTTATTAATTAACGGAAAGTTTTCAACCAATCTAATTTCCAAGTGAATGTAATGTTTATTTCATTACAGGAAAATGATCAAGATTTTTTAGCTAGTCAACGGCTGAATCAGCATAACAGAAATGAAATTTATTGAATGAGCTAAATATCCGATACAGCATTCCTTCTTCTAGTGAGCTTATTAAAGATACTATTGCAACCAAATTTGACCTCGGCGATATGAAAATATTCATCTCAATAATATCAATGGCGCTTAATTTGATCTTAATCTTATTATCAACATACGTTTCTGAGCTGCACTAATTCATAATCCTAAATCAAGACCAGCAAATGGCTAGCGGTGAAGTCATGGAACACAGGTAATTCGACCAGGGTCCGAATCCGGTGAATGCGCATCGAGGTTTTTCCATGTGTAACTTGGATACAAGTCAGTTTTCCTTAGAAAGTGAGAAGGCAAGCCTTCACATTTTCAGTCTGAATTCCATTTCGAATATGGCAACTGACGTTGGCTGAAATGACCATAAATACATCGGTTTTCAATTTCCCTCACTCTCTTCCTTCTTTAGTTGTTACTCTCGCATGCGTGAATAAAGGCTGCAAAACCTATCTAGTAACTTTTTTCTATGCTGCCACAATTTCATCAGTAAGTCTTCGTGCTTCTTCATATAATTACTATTTCCTTACCTGTGAGAGTGTTTCATATTCGTAACAAGATTTGCCTCGTCGCATGCACTGCTCGGATGAAGGAGAATTCGGAAACTCAGAAATAAAATCTAGTGGCAAGCACTTTGAGCCATAGCACGAGATCGACCAAGCAGCGCATTTTGTTAAAAATAGCTAGAATGTTTTCTTTCCTACAAGTCCTATAGTATATTGCAAGCATGGCGTTGAAATTTAACCAGTGTCTTTGATGATGTTTCATAATTTTGATGTTCTGTTTTGTTACTATTAACTCGTGATTGTAATTATATTACTGGTGTTATCTAGGTTTCTTGGGACTAAATATGTATCTAAATTTCTGCTACAACATTATTATTCGGAATAAATGCAGAATAAATATGTGTTTCACAGGTGAAGATATTACACGTTATTTGTTGTTCTATACATGGGTAATTCAACATTTATCTTTTATCGAATTATAGGTTATTAAGGTACATCAGCATGAAATCTAAATATTCTTTTCATTGAGAGTTATTACAGCGGCTGTGCAGAAAATAATTAAAATATCTATATCTAAATAATTCGTTAACATTTTGTTACAGTGACTTTTGGTTTTACAACATTTTCGTAGCGCAACTCTTACAACAGAAATTCCTCCACAAAAGCATCCTTCCCCTTAGGCAGATAGCCCTCCTTCGCTTTCTCATGTTCACATAAACCAAAGCATAATACTAGATCTGCTACAGTTTTAATATAAGTCTTTGGAAACTTTTCGCCAAGTGACCTAAAGCGGTACTTCCTATGTGCAGATCCAAACGTTCAACATTTTACTTGCCCCAGACCGATTCTTTTGGACACTTTGCATTTTAATTTCAAAAATGTTATATTTTTATCACCTCATTTTGTGAAAGAACCACCTAACTTTATGGGCCATAATGCAGTTTCTCTAAAACTCTGTCAATAAAACATACCCCATTCCAAGTCCTAGACACAGATCATCATCCGGGATTATTTTGCACAGAAATTAACACTTTGACTATGGTTGTGTGATTTATTAAAATAATTTAAAAAATATAATTAATATAGTTCAATTTAATTAATATAATGATTTGAGATTACAAAGATCGCAGTCTTAGACTAAAAACAATAGTTTTGTTTAGATTAAATATTTTTGTTAATTATTCTTTTTTGGCACTATGTACGTCTTCTCCATAGGATAAGCAGCTTTTGCTCTTTGATGCAATCGACTATCTCTAGAACGAATTTCAAGGGACCGAAAGACTTGGTTCGCTATCCGATCTGATAAGAAAAATGGAAAACTGACTGATAAGCCACAGGAAACATATACCAAAAGAAGTGAATAAAAATGTAATTTAGACAACATATTAAGGTTTAGTTACAATTCCATTATTTACAATAATCAAATTCCTTGTTTGTTCTTCGCTAGTTTCACTGTTACATTGTAGAGACATTAGGTTATTTAGTAGCAGGAGACATGAAAAATATGCAATTCCTTCGCCGGGAATCGAACCACGGACCTCTGAAATACCGGCTCAGTGTGCTGACCATTACACCACGAAGGCACGCTAAGAATGAGGGAGATATACCTTATATACTCCCCTTTTTAAAGGGCGACTAGGGTTTTAGGGGACCTAGTCGCCAAATCCTGGGTGTGGAGAGTCATCATCATCCACCCTTTTAGTTCGGGCGCCAGTGTAGAGACATTAGGTTATTTAGTAGCAGGAGACATGAAAAATATGCAATTCCTTCGCCGGGAATCGAACCACGGACCTCTGAAATACCGGCTCAGTGTGCTGACCATTACACCACGAAGGCACGCTAAGAATGAGGGAGATATACCTTATAACATTAATACGCATTTACACGAAAAATCACTTAGCGTAAATGTCATAGTTCTGAATTTCCCTCGAATCACACATCTCTGTCTAAAGTACACAATTATAATTACAAATAATTACATTTTCCACAAATATATAAAAGCACTAAAAATGAATAGCAAGAAATATTGAGGAATTTAACTTAACTTCTGAGTGCAAAGATGATCTGTAATTCTCTGCTGGTTTGATTCAAATTCCAGGAAACTTTTATCCCTATTTCTGTCCTGAAACTGAAAAGACTTTTTAAGGAGTTCAGTTTCATGTGTTGCGTACCTTTAACGTTTTTACCAGCATTTTTCATTTCAATTTCTGTCGCAATGTCTTCATGAGTCAGACCTTCGCATATTACAACATCATCATTTTATGGCTGAAAACTTTAAATCACATTCTGAAAATATTAAAATGAAATTTTTTTTCTATCTTTGTAACGATAGATTGGTTCTTGTTTTCATCATCTCAACACTCTTTGGTAAACCAACATACATAAAGCAATATCGGGTTGTTGATTCTGTAACAAACTGCAAAGACGTTTCCAGCACTGTCACTTCATCAAGAAGTAAAACGCAATAATCTATTTCATTATGTTACGTCTAAGAAAAATGCTTAAAGCTAGTTGCTTACTAAAACCAACTTCCAGCTCCTGATCAGGCTTTTATCCACACCTTGCTGTATCGAAACTGCTTTCGGGAACAAGAAAACATTTTGGTCTGTTCTAAGTTTTCTACATCTATGAGTGCAGTACAATTCTCACTCAAGTATAAAATCTTTCCCTTTTAGGTCTAAATTTTTTCAACCCACTTTCTTAACTTCTTCCCAAATAGTTTTGATGTCATTCATTCTTTACAATTAGCTTTGTAAGAAATAGGAAGAATTTTGGCAGTTTTTAACTTTCTCAACTTTGGACATTTTCCAGTCATCGAAAACCTATCAGGCTTAGTAAGTATTTCTCCAGCCTAATTAACATGCCTTCGTGGTGTAGTGGTCAGCACGTTCGTTGCGTATTCGAGAGGTCGGTGGTTCGAGTCCCGGCGAGGGCAGTACTCCTTTTTCATATCTCCTGCTTCCAAAAAGTCTCAATGTCTCTACAGTGGCGCACAAGCTATCTCCACGACCAGGATTTAGCGCTTGGGTCCCCTAATCCCCAGTTGCCCTTTAAAAGGGGAAGTATATAAGGTATTTCTCCCGCCTTCTTAACATGCCTTGGTGGTGTAGTGGTCAGCACGCTCGACGTGTATTTGAGAGGTCCGCGGTTCGAGTTCCTACGAGGTCATTGCTAATTTTTCATATCTCCTGCTTCGAAATAACATAATGTCTCTACAAATTAATAAAATAAATTTACTTATATAAAGCCATTTAAGATGTTAAACATTGCCGTTTACCATTTTTGCAAGTAAAAAATGGGGCATAAATCATAAAAAATGGGCAGTGCGAACACAATTTTTCACCGGAGGCAAAGCGGTAAATTCGCGCTCTTGTATATGATGCAAGTTATCCGACTATTTGAGGGGGGAAGAAGAAGAAATATATATATACATGCACAAAACAAGTTAACTATATCTTATATCTACAGATATCGAATAACCTAACACAATTGTTCATGATGCCAAATATTTGGTATACAGTCAAATATCAAGGGAAAATATTTCATTTCCTTGATTTTAAAAAGAATTTAAAATCGAATATGGCCGTGCCATTTCAACAGCGGTAAATGCTTTTAAAAATACATAAAGAATATATCTCTGAAGTCATTTATTTCGATAAACAATGAAAGAAACAAATAACGTGCTTTTAAAAATGTTCACTGGCAATACTTGCTTTGAAAATAAGAGTACTATTATAAGAGATAAGAATAACATCTGTAATTTAATGGTGGCTAATAGGCAATATGTTTTGTAATAAATGTATGTTTCTTTAGAAAATTGATTGGCATATGTTATCCTATAACTAACAAAATCTCATATTTTAATATGAACTGTAATTTTATTACATAAATTCTGCAATAATTTGCTCCAACAATAAATTTGTGCCGCCTCAAAATCCAAACTTTACTACAGTCAATTAATCAACCAGCCAGTTCTTTAATATTCGTATACCGTTTATCATTCAAATCAATTATCATAGCAAGAAAGGCTTATTTGAGCTTGAAGAAAACTTTATTTGCCAGCTAACTCTTCTTTAAATATGGCCAATAAATGGGCTATCAGAAAGTGTTTTCATAGATTGGTCGTTCTTATCATGTTCTTACAATAAACATAGAATTTTAAATTAAATAAGATTTAGTCCCTTACTTTTATCCCGCTCATCAGTTAGCTAAGGGGTTTCAATGCGTGAACCTTTTGCAAATGTTAAATGCTTTGAAAGTAATTTTCATTCGCAGTAATAATCAAGTTTACCAGTCTGGTCTAACTGATTTTTATGTTTTGATTTTATTTTCGTTTTCGAAATCTTTAAATCAACAGCTTTATTGCATATATTTATTTCCCTTCCTTCATATTTCAATCTTTCCTAAACTGTATTTCTTACAGTTCCTTTTACAGGAACACTTTTTTTAAATATATGTTTTACACTGGTTACCTTATAATCAACGTAGAGGAACTAAACTTTTAAAAGATGTTTCTTGATGTCAATATCAGTTGTTTTAAAATTAGACACAACGGTTTGCCTTAAATCTTCCAACGTCATTTTCTATTTTATGATGCTAAATTAGTTTTATTATTTCATTACATACAGTAAAACAAGTCAAAAAAGACAGAGAAAGAAACCTTAGATATATTTGCATTCTTAGACATAACAAAGAATAAGATAGACTAACAGGATTCATTTAATCAGTTCAGGAAAGTGTTTTAAAAATAATTGTGAGTACAACCAAATGCACAGTTGCACCGCAAATGGATGGATGAATACAATTTCGTATCATGAGACTCGTTCAACAACAAATTTAACACAAAAGAAGAAAAAGCCTGATAATATAATACATTTCATCTGCAAACATCTTCATTTAATCTTTCGATGCTTTTCGAGTCAAGCTTTGTGCCTTGCGTCATCTGCAACAAAGTTTAAGCTCTTGCGATAACCACATAAACTCAGTTAGTAGAATTTGGATAGTTTGTTATGGCGAAGTAAAACCTGTAGTCCAAACTAAAGAATGATAGTAGGGAACATTAACGTCGGCACCGTCTTGACAAATTTAGTCTATGCAGTTGATTGCAACACGCTTAAATTAAATTCAACACGTTTGTTTAAAGAATAAATTTTAATATTTGACTACAGTATACATAGTGGTGCACCCTCAGCAGAAAATAGTATACATAGTGATGCACACATTCAGCACTTCTGAGAAAAATTAGTATTATAAATTCTTCTCTTAATTCACCTGGAGGATTTATAAAAATTCAAATTCTTGATATGTTTCCAAAGTAGAATCAGAATTTCCTTTTCAGAATGAATTTCTAAACTTTTGTAGCTAGTAATTTTAGGTCCCGTCTAGTTGTTCACCTGAGGCAAATGCCTCACCCTAGTCCCGGCTCTGAGTATTAATAAGCTTTCCGTACTGAAACCTTCAAGACGTTAAGATTTTCGTCAGGAAACAGAGCCTTCCTCGCATATGTGCGCATTTGCGAAATGTCACGGAGGAAATGAAACTTTTTTTGTCCTGACGTAACTTGTTTATACAATAAAATATTTCTTATAAATGAATGAGCTGAAATTGTGGATCTGACTTATATTCCGAACTTTTTCTCATACATATAAAGAGTTTCCTAACTTTAACATGCTGAGGCAATACAGCTGTCATCATGATATTTATAAGAAATAGGAAGAATTTTGACAGTTTTTCACATTCTCAACTTTTGACATTTCTCAGTCAGAAAACCTATCAGGCTTAGTTGGTATTTCGCCCGTCTCATTAGCATGCCTTCGTGGAGTAGTGGTCAGCTCTTTCGGCGCGTCCGTGGTTCGAGTCCTGGCGAGGCATTTTTTCCCTGGCCTGCTTCCAAAAATGCTAATGTCCGTACAGTGGCGTCCGAGCTAAAAATGGTGCTGGAGGATGATTCTCTATCGGCAGAATTTGGCGATTGGGACCCCTAATCTTCAGTCGCCCTTTAAAAGAGGGAGTATATAAGGTATTTCTCTCATCTTATTAGCACGCGATCGTGGTGTAGTGGTCAGCACGTTCGGTGCGCATTTGAAAGGTCCGTGGTTCAAGTTCCGGCGAGGGCAGTGCTCATTTTTCATCTCTTCTGCTTCCAAAAAATCCTAATGTCTCTACGAGTGTAGTTCATATCAACATAAGCAAGAATCGTGAGTCACATTATTGGCAAATTTATCTCGATGAATGTTTGCTGCTTAAAGTTTCATATTTAGTTCTGCATTATTCTATAGAACGTCCCAATTTCATCGTTTTTGAAAATATATTTTTCTTGGTACTGAAGCGAGACATTACAAAATATGCTTTCGTCATTTATCGATATTTAATTTTGAAACGATGCTTTCTTTTCTTAGAATTTTTTGAAAAAATGAATTTCTGCTTCTTAAATCTATCCAACTAGCCACCTGAGCACTAAATGACATCCTTTCCGAAGTGTCTGGTCTTTATCAGAGGCATTTGATCATACATGGGCACATTAAGTAAACTTTGAATGGTGAAAATTCTCAGCAAGGCTTCCTTAATCAAAGCTTTAACCTCAAGATTTTTCTACTATACAATTTTTTCAATGGCAAATATCATCGTATCTCGATTTTCAACGAGCCCCGAACTGTAGATTTAAAAATGTAAAATATGTTTTCTGCAGTTATTGTTTTCATCCACTATGCCACTTTTAGCACAATGTTCACCTTTCTTCAATGTAGCAGACTTTAAGGAAACAGCTTGCCATACGAATGGATTTTTCATTCAAAACATAATCATAATTTTTAACTCACAAATACAGAGAGTTAGCTGAAAGGATATACAAAGGTTTGCTTTTCCAGGAAGAAAAGAAAAAAGAAAAGAAAAACGGAAGCTAATTTCATCATTTACTTGTCCTGTCCAATGCACAGTGAGCATATATTAATTTCTCCTTATGCACATGTGGTAATATTCAGCCTTTACAAACAATATCCTAAATCTTAGAAAAGACCTAAAAATGTCTCCCATTCAGAAAACAGAACTTGGAAACCGTTTATGTTCAAACAAAACAAAACAATAAGGATACATTTCCCCCCCTATACGACGAATCCAATGTATAGCAGCCGGAATTTCATAAAAACGTATTCATTACATCCTTCAAGAGCGAAAATTTCAAAATTTCCATTTCAGAATCAGCCATGAACAGAGATATGTCTGACAGCATAATCAAAGAACTTGAATAGAGTCACAGAATACCTTCAAACTCGAATCAGTTTCTTAAGGATGTCGAAACAGGAAAAATTAGCGATACTCTCACTGGTATTCGAACTTCGGACTTTAGGAGGTTAGCTGGACGTGCTTTCTAATTACAGGTACGTGATGGAAGGAGAAAATTGCTTTCAAATTTTGAAACAATAGTGTGAAAAAGTAAAATAAATTAAACAAGATCATAGTGAATATTGCTTGAAATTATACATAAACCATATATTTAATAAGGTTTTCATAAGTGTCACTTGCAAAGATTAAAATCTGAGAATAGAGATTAATGTCTGAAATCATAAATTAAATGTGGTTTAGAATACTTTAAAAATATGGATATTCGATTCAAGAGAGCAAACTAAGTTGTATTTTTTTCGTGAAATTTTTTTCTCATTCCTGAATATATTTGTACTGATAGTGTGATACTTTTGACGATTCAGTGAAACAGGTAAAATAATAAAATCCATAGGCAATATTCGTCGCAATTATATGACTTACTTGAACTTTGAAATAAATTTCTGAACTTCGAATGTTAAGACAAATAGTTGTTTTTCAAGAGTCATTTTAAGCGTGCATCTGTATAAAAATTTGCCTCTCATATAATGGTAAATATTAAGAAAATAGTTTGCAAAATATACACGGCTTCTGTGTATTGTTTCAAAATACATCAAAGTAATCTGTTCGGCTATTCAATTTTCTGATTTGATTGCTTACTGAGCATTGCTGGGTCTTCTATAATGAATAACTATTCTTATGTTATATGATGTTTCTTTACCTAAATATTTATCTATTTTGTAATATTAATCTCAAAATGAAAAGGTTCTGATCACAAGACGTAAAGACTCCGTAATTTAAAACCATTTCAGATTTTCTAAGTTTACTCAAATTTAATTTGTAACCTCAACCAACACATCATAACTGCAACTATAATACTAGTAAAATGATGTAATTTTGTTTTACAGCGTAGAACTATTTTTGCTTTACACTTCTCTTATGTATTTTTGTTTTACGCATTCCCCTTTATTTTTACTAGACCCATTTAGTAGGCATGGTAATACGTTTAAGTCAACTTTTATACACATATGCAACAGAGAGGTGAGATTCAGTTATGCAGAATAAAAGTCTGGTCTGGTGTTGTTAAACTATGCAGGCATTGTTCAAGGATCTCTTGAATTTTAAAGTGGAGGTTTATAGCTACTTTCCAGATTTTGCAAATGCAAAGAAATGAGTAGGAGCGCATTTCTCTCAATTATTCATGATCTCGAGGTGGGGGACTTTAATTTGAATGTAACATAATTTAGTAATTCAATGTTAGTGCAATAAAATGTCTTTCCAGTGGTGGAATATTACGTCGCAAACAGCCTGTCAACTGTTACATGGCAACACGTCACATGTACATCTAGCGCATACCCTTTGCAAAGAGAATGTTTCTTACTCTGTAGTTGATAGTAAGTAAAAAGCCTAATATATGGTTGCCAGAAATTTTTATTCTGTTACTGTTTGATGCAAAATTAAAATAAGAATAATTCAAGAACCTTAAACGTTTGAGGAGCTACGAAATAGAAACTGAATAAAAATAATAAGAATAATAAAAACTAATGCAATAAATAAGAATAATAAGAAGTAATATAATAAATAAATATATTTAAAATAGTAATATATAATAACCGAAAATAATAAAAATAGTGTAATAAATAAAAATGATAAAGAATAATACAATAAATAAAAATAATAAAAATGATTACACACAATAGTTTCATTATCACTATTGATATTAGTATTTTGTCTCATGTTACGACCCAATTTCTTTTTCAAAGTAGGACTCGGGCACATATCGCTCTCGTACGAATCATGATGTCACTTTTTATTACAAAATCTGGGGAAATTTAAGTAAGTTGTTGACATGAGGAAAGAGTTAGATTAATATTCTGAATGTACCTATAATTTTCACACTTAATAATGTTTGAACTTGAAACATTTAGTGCTTGATAGGTAAAAGTCAACGAAAGAATTTTCACATATTGTAACTTAGAATGATTTTTCAGGGATCCTGGAGTAATTAAAAAAGTATACACACGAAAAGAGAGATATTTCGTTTCTATATATCTATGTAGCACTGCTGGATTAACAACGTACGCCAAGTAAAGACTTTGATTCTTGCAATGCTAATATTTTACACGAATGCAATAACTTAAAATTGGTTCTTAAGCGATGATCAAATAAATAAGGAAGTAAACTAATTCAACACGAGGTAAGTCTTTCTAATACATCTTATGCTTTTTTTAATGCATAGCAAAACGTAGCACTGTAAAGAACTTAAGAGGACATGGTTAAGCCACCTCATACATAAGTTCTAAGGCTGTAATAATGCAAATGCATTTTTAATTCATTCTTCATTAATGCAGCAACCTTCTGAATAGAACACTTTGTGACTGAAATCTTTTGCAATAGCAATGACGGATTATGACCTCAAAACAACATTATTTTTGCATATGTCGCTTAGGAAAGGTTTTCCTTCTCATCTTATAGTTTCGGCTTTGTTACGTATTACTCAGAGGAAATCTACTAGTTTACTTGAAAAATATTTTATTGATTATGACACGCATAAGCTAGAATGCTGACGCAGGGCTATCGATGATTTATTTCGAAAAACGTATAAAGAATCAGATGATCGGCGTCAATATTTCCTAACCATCAGAAAATTCAAAAAAGGCTACAACCCTGGCATTGTGATTGCCTAGCAGAATTAATCACAGAGTTGCGTCAAAACAATCAATATTAATAGTCTGAATTCACATTAACCCTCCGAGCGTTACGGGTTTAGCCTTGAAATTTCAAAGTTCCTCAAAATGTCATGAACAAGTGTTATTTTCTTGATTTTAATTAAAAAATGATTCTTTCATTGTGTACCTTGATTTCTTTTCTTCCAATATAAATCCAAACCGAAATCAGATATATTAAAAAATAGCAGAAATTTTCATGTGTAACGAATATAGAAGGCAGCCTTCTATACGGAAAAATCCGGCCGTAACGCTGAGAGGGAAGGAGTTAAAACATATATTTTTCTTTTCCTTTTTAAGTATTCTTCTCTAATATATAATGTTAAATAAAACTGATAGAGCAATAGAGATACAATATTTTGGTAAAAAAATTAAAAACGTACTTAATACAATATTTACTTTTTATATTTTGCATAATTTTTTCAAATATGCAAAAGCAAATTATTTTTGTCAGATGAAACAAATGTTTACTCTAAAAAATTAAAATTTTTCATAAACGTTGCTGAATTTATAAGAAACATGCAGCTTAGAAAAATACAATTAACATTACTTAAGATATTTGTCCTAAAGATAACATGAAATATTTTTGTTACATTTTGCACAATTAGGGCAATAGTATAAAAAAGTTCTCATAACCTAAAATTTAGAACATACATTTAAACTGAAAATTCCGCGTAATATATTTATTTTCTTTTTTCCACTTCGTCGGAAGCTAACGCGTTGCTTATCTTAAATTTCTTTTGACTTTTTATCTTTTCTTTTCTGACTTTTAGGTTTCGGAATTGATACTTATTAGTATAAAGCTTCTATTTCACTCTGTTCTCATATAATGTTCTGCAGCTGTAAAGATCTAAAATAAAAGCGAAGCTGTTAGATACTTCCGGGATATATCGTACGTGTCTTTACACCATTCCAAAGAAAAAAATCCCGAATTTTTAAGAAACAGTTTTCCTATAGCATAATTTTGATCAACAAAGATACTATAACTAACATTTCAATATTTTATTTTTCCAATTCTGCCACGCAAAATAGCTGCAGCTAAGAATAGTCCTAGAAATCCTTAGCAAGTTTCCGGAGGATGATTTCGTCAGATTTGCAAGCGGTGATCACGGAAGTTTCCTTCATTAAGAAGAGATTAATGCTGACTATTAAGCTAGTGTTTCCTGACTTACTAGTAGTATTAAATAGACTAAATACTCAGCAATTTAAAAGGCTAGGGCATCATATGCAATTCACCATCATATTTCTCAAACCAATGTAGACGTTGTGACAAAGAGCGTTGTTGAGCTGGAAGAATCCATATTCAGCAAGGAAGACAGAAGCAATGAATGTATGGTAGTGGTCAGCAATGACATTTGCAAATTCTCAAGGCGTATTACATATGTTGTATGATGATTAGAAGGACATCCCCAAAGCATAACACCTCCACTGTCCTGTTTATATTCCTAGTACATGTGTTGATCAACTTGGAAGACGACGTCCCTGATAGGATACTATCAACGTGTTGTAGGAGAAATTGTGATTTATCCAACAAGGCAACGCCTTTAGATTTTGCATGGTCCCCGTTACAATGTTTAAGGGTTCACCGTAGTCCTAAACATCAATGATCCTGGATTAACAATAGCACATGAGAAGGGAGTCTACTATCAAGTAAGTTCAATGAAATATGATGAAGCATGCGCTTAGATACATTAATTTGACCTTCAATGTGTTCAGTTGTCATTTGATCTCAACTGCCCTCTTTAGACAGAGTGGCACCTCCATGCTGGTAGTACTCAGTATTTCAGTATGCATACATATACATACATATTTCAGTATACACACACACACATATATATATATATATATATATATATAAGATATATATATATATATATATA
>KK116794.1:87566-161558 GCA_000611955.2 Stegodyphus mimosarum
CCAGGAGAGAAGGGCCCAGTCCACCAAACGTCCAGCGGAGGAACCTCCTCTACAAAGGAAATTGCCGAGGATACAACGACGGAATTTCAAAAGAAAAAGAGACGAGCAGGCTCCGAAAGAACAACAACGAAAAACGAGGAAACTGAACCAGGCTACAACTTACTCAAGTTTTAAAGATTGGGCCAAGAAACGGATGGACGATCATAATAAGATAAGTACAATTTCGTATTCAAAAGTTTAGTTAATTTTTGAGTATACTGCAAGTTGCAGGGCCGATTTTACCTCAAGCGAGGTTGACTTTTAAGCCAAGTGGGCAATAAGTTCTCATATTGAAAGTAAAATATTTTGTTAAAAGAATTTGTAATTCTTAAAGATTTAAAATTACTTAATGTTTTGTAAATAGATTAATTCTGTAAAAGCAATGAAGTGCTGAAAAGAAAATGTTAACTAAATGATTTTGTATGACGCTTTGTCGAAAGACTTGTAAATGTCTAGAATGAAAATCGGAAAATTGAAAAAAAAAAACACGATTTAGTCTGTAAACTATTAATTCAATGTAATTTGATATTTCAAGAAAGTACCTTGAGAAAGGAATAGGAAGCACTTGCTGTAAGCTTAGAAATTTAACCTATATTTCTGTAAGCTTAGAAATTTAACCTCTATTTGCATTTCAGGATTGCTATGAAATTGTTAATGTGTTATGAAATGTAACAAATAATATGATGCTAGCAATGCACGTTAAGTGCAATATTAATGTCAATGTTGTGTGCAAACTGCGAATTTGTATGCATGAAAAGTTAAAGTTTGACTATGTTAGAATGCAAGTGTTAATTAGGCTCTCCACCAAATACACTTAAAGTGTTAGACATAAAGCTAGTGAGAACCTTAGGATTAGCTGGTTATAGGGCGTATACGTTTAAGAGTTCAGACTTAACAAATGTTAAAAATAGCTTGCCCGTGAACTAGAATTCGGATGTTTCACCAACTGTATGTTTAAAATATGCTCGCATCAATAATGGAGAAGAAATTACTGCAGTCATAGATACGGGTTCCAGTTCGTGTTTATTGAAACAGTCTGTGGCTAGGAAACTGAATCTTATAAAACCTGATGTGGAGAAATTGTTTGGCTTTGGAAACCAGAGTAAACCAGCCGCTAGAACACTGAGAAAAGTAACTGTTAATTTAGAGACTGATAATATGGAAGGAAAAGCCATTACAGAAGATGAAACGCAACCATGCGATTTATTAATTGATCGAACATGGATTGATTTTCCACATATTGCATACGCCAAGATAGGCAATACCTTGCACATACGCTACGCTAATGATTGTCCATTTTCACAGTTACAAAATTACATCAACACTCCGCGAATTAAACTGAAGGCTACCCAAGAAATTGAAATCGAAAGTAATACGGTTAATTTCGTTGTAAGGTTTTAGTTAAACTAACCTAGTTTTATTTTAATTTAAATCTTTTCTATCTCCTCTCTGTTTCAACTTCCTGTCAGAAGAAGCGCGCGTTTTTAGCTTATGCTAATTTTGAAGTTCAGCCAAGCACTATTTAAGCCAGAGGTAGAAACCTCTCGGTGTGTGAGAGCTTTGCCTCAGATCACGGTCACGCCGTTCAACGTTCGCCTGACCAGCTAGCAATTTAAATTTATAAGCCATAGTGCTTACTACGTGATTGCATTGTAAAACAAATTAAAGTGCGGTAGTATTTAGTATACCTTGCTACGCACCCTTTTCGGTAGAGGCCAACTTCCGCGAATTGCTCTGCAAAGCAAAGTTTAATTAAGTTCTATTTTAGGTTTAGTTTTAAAATTATTTGATTGTTAAGTTCGACCCAAGTGTGGTCTTTTACTTTCTGTATCTCTCCCGAATTGGGAGGTTTGTATTTAATAGTGATTGAATAAAAAGAGGATTTCAAATCCCTTCACGTGCAGTTATTATCCAGCCCAGCAGATACATCAGAACATAGCGTACCTTCCGCTCCCTGTTCCAGTTCAGGACTGGATTATTGGAGGTTAAGAACACTTTACAGAATTTACCATGTTTCCAAAAAGGATGCACAGAACACTAAGTCCTGACAACTTTATCATCTTCTATGACACTGCTTCAAGCCTGCAAGCGTTTTGGGGCAGTAGCTTAAATATACGCTTTATAAGACAAATTTAACAGGCCGAAACTGCGGTGAATCGCAGCTCACTCCAGATTCATTGGTAACGAAAATGCTGATGGGATTGTGAAAAGCACAGCCACCGAGCCTTACGCTCATGTACTTACATGTACCAATACTCAGGCTAATACCTGAGAGAATATATAGAACGAGATGAAAAAGAAGCAAGGAAATCAATTATGTTACTTGAGAAAAACGGCAAAAAAATCCGAGGATTATTTCCAAAAATTCAAAAATTTAATTTGTGGATCTCCCATTTCTCAAAGTATGTGGTGATAAATGAACCACCTATGGCTAACTGCATCCATTCCGTCTGCATAAAAGTAACTGCAAATATGCATGCGGTGCGGAAGGAAATCCTAACCATTACTTCTGCGATTACTAATGAACTGCGAACTATCGTACATTTAATCATGCAAAGGCTACAAATACTAGCAAAACTGCATATGAACTCAATCGCATTCCAGATAATATTTCCAGAACAGGACGGATCAGATTCGATTTTTTCATCAGTATCCACCCATGAGTTAAATTCATCACAGTTCCTGTTAATTGGAAGTGTTATTCTTAGTTCTTCAGCTTCCTTTATTTCATAATTTATTAAAATGATAGCATGCGTGAAAACAATTCTTTGTCGCTTCTCTGATCCAGTTCCAAGACATGTTCAGCAAATGTAGCATATCAAGATGGTTAGTTTTTGCGCTTACAATTCCGTTGTCATCTGTGTTATAAAGGACTTTTAACATTCATTTTACTGCGTTAATATTCAAATTTTTTACAATTATTCTAAACTTGGTTTGAGAAAGAGGAAGAGCTGAGAATATTTAATTTTAAAAGAAGCATTCAGTTGACTAATTTTTGGAAGCTGGTCATAAAAGTTTAATGAATCCACTTTATCTGTTTGACTAATCTTTGATGAATCGACTTTATCTATTACTCTTTATGCTAGACTTCATGATAAAATTTGTAAACAGAATAAAATATTAGCGTTTCCTAGATCAAAACATTCATAAAAATACAAAGCTCAAAACGAGCGAAGAAATATTTTGACTCGAAAAAGCAAAGGCCATTTAGAATGTCTCTTTGTTAAACTAATTAGTGAGTCAATCATCTTAAAACTTGGAAAATTGGTTCTTTCATACGTGCATGCCTAACATCAAAATCTAGAACCTTGGCAACTACTTAATCCCATACGTCGTGATTATACGTCTATCGTTTGGCAATTTCTATACTCAGTACTATACTAATTCTCTTCAGTTTCAACCTCATCTGGAGATTTTGTATTTAATTAGGCGATTTTAATTCAGTTTAATAATTTCGTTCGATAATATTTTATTAAAATTAAACGAATTGTTGATCACAATGAGCAATGCATTTTTCACGTTTTCATATACAGATGGGCTATACTTCAGTAATTCGACAACAATATCCGAATGATAACATTAATTTCGATCACATAAGCAGCGCCTGCTGTATATATCTTTTTTTATTATGGTGTACCTATGTAAAAGTATGCTTATTGTTTACACGCTAAAAATTTTCCTCCTATTTACTTAACTGATCAAACTAGAATGAGTGAATAGTAATTCTTAAAACACCAATATTAAAGTTATTATTCTGTATGTTAGCATGTGCATTTATAGCTTTAGCTTGACTTAACTTTTTATTGTACGCTATCTACTTATTTCAGTGTTTTAATACAATTTTATGTGAATTACGATTCTATTACTATTGTACACATTTTGTATTTCAGACAAATTCTGCTGTAGTTTGCAGCAGTCAATATCTTTTCATTAGTTGCATTTGCCGCAATTTCTATGTTTAAATTATTGCCTTCATCTTAATGTACGCATTTTATTTTGAGTTGCAAATTTTTTAGCCATACATATGAATATAGTTTTATATTGGCTAATAGCATTCACATTATTCTTATCAGGTTATATGGTATTTCACCCGCCTCCTTCGCATGCCTTCGTGGTGTAGTGGTCAGCACGTATTTGAGAGGTCCCTGGTTCGAGTCCCGGGGAGGGCATTGCTCATTTATTTTTCATTTCTCGTGCTTCGAAATAACCTAAAGTCTCTTTAAACCCCCTTTCAACACATATTTACTGATGCGGTTTTAGCAAAGGTAAATTAATGTTAGAAAGGATTTCCTGTCCAAATAGGTGGACCTCTTATTCATCTCCTGGCACTTTAACCTACTCGGTTCTTTTCCATTACATTAGCCATTGCTCACTCTGAATTATTTTATTTCTACTATGATGGGGGGTAATTGCTTTTATTAGCAAAGGTACTCCGTAAGCCTTCGCCTTGGTCCTATAGTCTCTACAGTGGTGCGCGAACTAAAAAAGGTGGTGGATGATGATTCTCCATCACTAGGATTTGGCGACTGGGTCTCCTAATCCCCAGTTGCCCTTTAAAAGGAGGAGTATATAAGGTATTTCTCTCGCCTTCTTCGCATGCCTTCGTGGTGTAATAGTCAAGCACGCTCGGCGAGTGGTTCGTGGCCCGTGGTTCGAGTCCCGGCGAGGGCATTGCTCATTTTCCCTGTATCTCCTGCTTCCAAAAAATCCTAATGTCTCTACAAGGTGTGGTAGTATGCGTGAATTTGGACTCCCATCTGTGCCTGGGATAAATTGGATGTATTTACATCAGTGTATGTATATTATGTGCTGCAGTTGGCATCAGCCCCTCTCTTTTCTTCTGTTATATATTTCATTTACATTTAGAGCATATCCATACTCATCCATCTGTACAATAGTGCAATCAGTTCTCTACATTTTTCTCGGTTTCACCTCTTCCATGGAATTCTTGTTTCGCATGCCTGAATGGCAATCCTTCCAAGGTAAAACAACAGCAATGTGCATCTCATGCAGAATCTCATTCTCCGGTCATCTTCTAAGGTATTTTCTCTCTCCTTTCTGAAAGCCTTAGTCGCGTAATGGTAGCACACTCGGCGCGTATTCGAGAGGTCCAAGTTCGAGTCCTGGTGAGAGTATTGCTCATTTTTCATATGTCCTGCTTTAAAAATCCTAATGATTCTAGAACCTGAGCTACCACGTAAACTCTGACACTCAGACTGCATTTTGTGAAGGGTAACCACGTGGAAGCGTGCAATATCTTCTATCAACTAAATACTCCAGCCATCACTCTTTTGAAAACGCACACCGAAGCGGTATATTACCACTTAGTCATAATGTCTATTTGTCATCATTAGCCTTTTTTCCTAGATCAAATAGCTCAAGTGTGGTTTATGATGCATAGAATATGCAAAAATAACTATGATAAAAAATCGTATAGCGCTAATTATAAGCTTAGAAAATGCATAGTTAGCACGAAACATTTTATTTTGCTTCAAGCTTACTAACGTTTAAGGAAATAAAGTACCTAACAATTATAATAATTATGTTTTCCCCAAAATATTTATGGACTTTCTTAATTTGAAGATCTTCAAAATGAGTATAACGTTTTCCATGAACTGAAGATAAATTTACGTGGTTTTAGTTTTCTTAATCTTTCACTTGCTTGTCCATTTTTACGCAAAATGTTTGACTAAGCGCACAGAGAGGCATTTGTATTTCTTAGGTATAAATTTATTTATATATTTATTATAGAGACTATAGGAATAGAAATTTATGGAATATGAAAATAAATTTATTACAGCGCTAATTTAGATGCTTTCTTAACATGTCTAATAGTGAGCAAAAAAAGGCGATGCGCTAGACTTTGTATGCTAGCCAGTCGCGAAACAGAAAGTATGTTTCCGGCGTCTGGTGACATTCGTGGCAAAAATCAACCACGAGTAAAGTCCTTTGTCGCGACTCCATGACTTAGCTGTTTGCTTGAATTGATAGTGCTATAAAAATTTTAATTATCAAATTTTTATAGCACCATCAATTCATGCATTCATTATTGAAAAAGGTAAGTAAAAGCTTTATATTTTCAGCATTTAATATTCATGCTTTTTTCATCTAATAAAATTTAATAAACGGTGTCACTCTTCGCATTGAAACTTCGTATTTAGCTATTTTACTTAACATTCTTCGTACGCCGAATGATTCATTTTTAGAATTACGGGGCATATCACGTTCTTATGTGTTATTTATTGCTCATTGATTTATTTTTGATATACACAGTTCTTCTAAAGGGGAAAAGAAATCTCAAAAATCAGTAAGAAACCAGTTGTGAACGGACACTTGAATTGTACAATTAACATTATGGCAGTATAGAATCTTTTGACATTTATCTGTCATATTTCATCCTATTAATAACATAGAATATCAAATTAATAAATTGTAAGCTCTCTGTATATTGTACGTTTCTCATTTCTTTTAATAGTTATATTGTATTTTACTCTAATACCTTATCATTTAATTTATCTTAAAACATACTTACATTAAGCAGAGAAAGAACAGTAGGAACTAGTTTAAAGTAAAATGAAAGGTTAACAATTAACATGATTAATTGTTAACCACTAGCATATACTGAAACATCTGACTAATAACATTCTGTATTAACATGATTTATTGTTAACCAAAGACTTGTCCTAAAATGTGCACGGAATGTCCTTAAAAAATCTGTCATATGCCAAGAAATAAAAAATGAAACTTTCATGTAGTTACAAAATTCAGATGTTTGTTTTGTTTGTTGTTTTCATTTTTTTCCTTAAAATAATTTAATCTTTGTATTTTTTTCATTTAGTTTTCCACAAATGGGCTGGCTGCCCTTACAAATTTTCCTTGCCATATATAATCTCTAAACTAAAATCAATGTTATTAAAAAACGAAATTTTATATGGAAAACACATGCAGTTTTGTTTTACAACTGCGTCCATTTTTTGCTTTTGAATTTTCAGACGGTTATAATTACTAAGCGGTATAAATCGGTTTTCTTTAAGTTTTTTATGAAGGCATTTCTTTTTTTGGAGGAAACATTTAAATGATCTGCCATAATTAAATTAAAATAAGAAAATACATTTAAGTGAGAATTCTTGCTTCCCTTTCAATTTTAAATAAATTTATTACTGTTTACTGTAGCTTCAGGTTTATGTATATATAATTTTCAAAGTTAAAAACTGGAAATTATGTTGAATATTAAAATAGCATGAAAATATTTAATTAAAAGTTAGTTATTTTTTTATCTAAAATATTAAATTATTTCAATAATAATTTATTAAATCTCATATTTTGATATTTCTAGATATTTGTTAATGAAAATTATAAATGTATATGTACTTATGTCATAAAAATCGCTGATATTTGCCTTGATAGTTTTAAAAAATTATGTTTGGCAGATCAACGATACAAATGATTGCCCCAATATAGTTTCTGTAGGAAATGAAACCATGATTTCAGACTTTGAAAAAAAATAAAATTGAATTTTCTGATAGTGAAGAAAAGTTCTCTGTATCTAAGAATTCGAATAAATTATGATAAAAGTGAGATAATGATAAATGCGATAAAGTGATTGATCGTCCTCAAATACCAATTGTTAAGAACTGCAACTTCTGCGTTCTAGCTTTTAAAGTTTACACATTCAAAATTTTCCCTTTGCGGAACCTATTAAGTTCAAGGATCATTCTAAAAATGTTCATAAAATGCTTCCTAGCTTTACCGTACATTAGCAATCTTTGAATGGAAAGCGAAAGATAACTGTAGATTCAAAAACTTATTGGTCATGCTTATAATCATGAAGCTGCAGATCAAATTAATAGACTAGAAGCTGTCTAACTGCTGGCTGGAAACGAAAATTAAACCCGAAAAAAATGGATAAATTTTTACAAATTCTCTATGGTGTTGGTACGTGCAGCCAACGAAAATTGCATTTAAAGTCAGAATTAACCAAACGTTGTGCAATTTACATAAATAAAAAGTTATATTTGACGAGTAATAAAAAATACAAATGTCTCAAAGAAGACAAAAAAAAAAAAAAAAAAAAAAAAAAAAAACGGAAATCGAGAGACATTGGAATTACTCTTCAAGAATGCTTTCAAGCTATAAAACTAAAAAAGGTTCCTATTTCTAGAGCTTTATCCACTATAAAAGCTATGAAATTTGCTAAATTGCTAGAAGAGAAATTTGTATCAACTGAGAGATAGCTTACAAGTGCAAAGCGAGTAATCTAATATTGTTCATTGGAAACTGCATGGTGAGAAGGAAGAGTCAGATCAACACACGGGTTAGAACTGGATAAAAGGCATTTTAGCTGAGCTACTAAATAAATACAAGCCACGTGAATTTTATAATGTAGATAAATCTGGACTGTGTTACAAAATATTGCCAGAACGCGCATTGATATTAAAAACTGGAACAGCAACTGGTTTAAGAAACTGAAGAAACGAGTTACCGGGTTGTTAACGTTCAATATGGATCTATCAATTAAGAAGACAACAATAGTTATTGACGAAATCAGAAAACCTCGACGTTTGAAATGAACAAATAAAATAGTAACAATGAATGAAATGTGGTATTGTTACTGACATTTTTTTTGTCATGGAACAACGAACAAAATTAAGGAAAAAATAGCTTTGATACTTAGACAACTCAACAGAACACACATCTACGATCTCTTTCCGAAAGGAATTAGCGTCTCTTCTGCAAATACATCTAACATTCTAAACACTTGCAAATGTCATTACAAAAAAGATGATAAAAAATGATAAGCAGATTATTTTAAATGAGTTGGAAGGACAAAAGTAAGTCGATGTCTGTGTTAAAGACCATGGGTTTTATAGTCAGTGTGAAGGTCATTCTTTAAAATACATCTAAAGATGCTTTTCAAGGATCATTCTAAAAAATCTTTTGAAATGTGGCTTTTATATAGAAGCCTCAAAGAAACTGCAAGCTATAGCTAACGTGTTTCAGACATCAGTGAGAGAAATTATGAAGATTTATTTTTGGAATATGCATTAACTGAAGACAATATTGAGACAATGTATCTAAAAATGACTATGGCATTATAGAAAGTGTTACATGAACTGTAGAAGAGGAGAGTAAAAGTAGTACAGAGAAAAATTATGAAATGGTAACAAAAATCGAATCTAGAAAAGATCTTCAAATTCTAAGAAAACCCTTAAGCTGAACGGTACTGATCAGAAAAGCTACCAGTAGTTTTACGAAATTGAGAATACAATTAAAATACTGTTGATGGAGAGTAAGAAACAAACGTGGATAGAATAATAGTTATTAAAAGTTAAAAGTTTTATCAAGCAAATAATTATAAAAATAGTTGTACAAAAATTAAAAAAACAAAATTCAAAACTCTGTAAATAACTTAGTTTTGTCATTAATTTTCAATAGGATTAATTATTGGATTTATGTGTTAGTCATTATTTTACTAGAGACGTTTAAAACTGCTATAATAAGTTGCAATACACAAATTGCTACTTATGAAACTCAGCCGCTCCATAAACTGAAATATATTTGAAGCGGAAGTCTTTTTAATAAACGACGTGTACTGTATAGCTAATGGCTGGATGCTACGTATGTATTACTTGATTTAATTCTCTGTTCTTTCAGTACTTATTTATTATAAGATAACTCTTTCATTACTTATTTATTATAAGACGAGTCTTTCAATACCTATTTGTTATAAGATTATCTTGTCATCAATCTCTTACGCATATGCTGCGTAATGCTTAAATTTAATGTTAAAGACTTTTTCTCAATAATGTTCAGTTAATTCCTTAACTTGGAACGAAGCACAGTTATTAACAATCATTATAAAATGTCTTAATGATAGGAATAACTTATATTTCGATTCCAAAATTGTGATTTATCAAGCGTTTTTAATCAAAGGAATGCAACTAAAAAAAACCTTAAAACTGCAAACGTTTTAAGATTTTTCTGTTGCATTCTGTATTTTATGTTATGAAATTGCAAAGAATAATAATTTTATTTTTTTCATATATTCTTATGACTTTTAATGTTTTTAAGCTTCTTATTCAAAATTTTATTTCTTGAGTCTCATAGAAACATTAAAATATTATTTTAGTTTTTGTATCTGTAAAACTTGATTTTTTTCTGAAGTTCATTTCTGCTTTGGTTATATGAAATGAAATATAAAATATTAATCCATTTAATTACCATTTTTAATTTAATATATTATACTTTCTTAAATACTTTAAAATAATCAGTTAAAATTTTATTCCCTTGAGCCGTAATCAAATACAGTTACGACAGTTAATTCTACATTCGCAGTGCATTAAGCAACAGTTACGTTTCACAGTAATTTCTTGATCTCTTTCATGCTGGGTCATAAAACGTGAAAAAATGGTTAGGATTACAAAGAGAGTAGCACTAACATTCATCAACAATAGCTGTTGAAGATGTAACCTCCTGACTCCTCGATGCTTGATGGATATCTCTAATAACATCTCCTTATGTGTTGCTGAGTATTAATGATAGCTTTTTGTCAAAGTATTCCGGACTAAGTCCAGAGAAGTCTTCTGACGCATCTAACTAGACTTTTCTAGCTTATTCTTCTTTTGGAACCCATGATTTATGACACTACTTTCCTCGGTCATACATCTACCCGATCTTACCGTAGCATCGCTGCCTTGTGGTTGGATTGCGATGTCTAACTTCATCTATCGGTTTTGTGATGCTAGTTGTAATCGCGGAAAATCTTCGATCTGGAGAGAAATAGAGAAGCAAGTGTGAGGGTCTTGTAACAGCAACATTGCAGAAAGAGGAAGATGAGATAAATTGTTTCAATGTAATGTGCGAACCGTTATTGACGTACTTGAAAAAATTCTTTTGACGGGATTAAATAACGTTTCATAAATCATATTATTAATAAATTTACATGTTACAGTAACCAAGTTGTTCGCAAACAGTCTAATGTTTAGCATAATTTCGTCTTTGAGGCTATATATACTCATATTCTGCCTTTGTCTAAATATTGCGTTTTCCGTACTCTTTTAATTGCTTAATTTCATAGTTGGCAATAAGAAAATTTATATCATAAGCATTTATAGTACACTTTAGTTTATAATGATAGAAAAATTATCAAAATTCTTCACATAATTTTAATAATTTTTCCCAGTTTATCTCATTGCTTAGAAATACTATTAAAACGTTTCTGCAAAGAATAAAACTTTTTAGCACTTTCAATATTGTAGCATTTATTTAGCTGTTACACTATGCTGTCTAACTAAAATTTCCATTAGCAACTGAAAAAAATGTAACCTAAAAAACTTAATGCCTTTCGAGAGTCTATTTAATTTATTCAAGAGCAGATTATTCTACTACCAAAAACAGTGAGATAATTCTTTCCTGAAAAAAGGTAGACACTGTTATTTGTCTGCTGAATCCAGTAATTTCTTTTAAAAAAATAATTTTGCCATTTATTAGTTTCTGCGAGTCCTTAAATCTCTTGTATTTATTAATAGTAATATATTATAATGCTAGGATGTTCACGTTTGAAGCCAAACATTAGGTATTCGGTTGTAATAGGAAAGCATTTTTTTAAATGAGCAAAAAGAAAAATCCTTAAAAAGAGAAGAGTAGCCGTTAATTATAAAATTTTAGATTTTGAATAAAACTGTATATGTTACTAAATTGCTACAATATTTTCAATTCTTGGTTACTGTAACATGTAAAGGAAATAAAAATGTATTCGCTTGTGGTAAGACGGAAGAGCACTTTTTCTGAAAATCTCCAGTTGTTCTATCCTGCTAGAAAATTTCTTTTCTTTCTAACACGTTTCTAGAAAACTGAGACGCTTTCTCATTCAGTTATCTCTAAATGAAAACTGGAATATGTCTAAACTACCCCTTGCGCATTTTGATGTAATTAAACAATCATATAAATTTACATTGAATTCTGAATAATTTGTTAACTGTAACCTGAATAAACCTTTGTTATGCGAATGTGTAATATTTTGAGTCTGAATAGCTGCGATTCTGTCAGTAGAATGTGCTAAGCTAGTAGAATGTATCGTCGAATTTTGTATCTAGAAATGAAGTCTGAAGCAATTATTTTAGCCTAGTATTTGGCAAGAATTTAATGCCTCAATTTATACTTTTAGGTCAGAAACTAACACTTAGGTATCTTTTGCGTAATTTCTTTTATTGTAGTTTAAGTGGTATGTTAGAGGTAATTCCTTGAAAATCGCAGAGGATTTTACGTTGTTCTCATTCTGAGTTTACAAAATTATTGGGAAGTTTTTACAAATCAATATTAATTATTATTTGTTAATTTATTAATAACTGTGAGCTTGTTTAGTAATTTTTTAATTGAATTCCGTGTTATATACTCGATAACTCTCTCGATGTAATGGCAGGCAACCAGCATAGAGAAGAGGATAATATGAAGCAATTTAATCAATGCAGATATATGAAATTTACATTAATTAATGCAGATAATTTTTCAATCAATAATTAGTTTTAATTAATCAATTTTAAGTTATAATTGGTTTCGTTAAAACTTGCATGCAAAAATATTGACTTTCTCAGTATAAATCTAATAACTTCATTGAGCAAAATTCAATTAAGATAATGACAATTTTTCTTATCAAATTTGTGTAAAGAAACAAAACTGTGTAAACTCATTTGTCTTTGCTATAGATTATTGCAAGTTAATACAACATTTGAAGAGCAGAGAGTGAAAATGGCACTTCTATTATTGCAATTAGATCTAAAATTTATTAAATTAAAAATAAAGCCTCACACATGAGAATTAAATATAATGCATAATTAAGATATTCAATTAGCATAATTAATTTCAGTTCAGTAATGTGGTATACGGTACACAAAAACAGCGTTTATTTAATAATTTAGGTAGCAATGAAAGTTTCCTCTAACTACAGAAATGAGATTAACGTATTCTATAATGATGGATAAAAATATAATCCATTTCATTTATTCATTTATAAACATTAGCTTAGAATTAATTCTTTAACAGAATTAATTTCTGTATGTAACTTTTTTATTTTCATAAAATAATTACTGCATATTGATATTAATTCCAATTAGATAATTTTGGTGATAATGATTAGATATTTTTATCTAGACAGATAAATAGATTAAGTATTTCTGATGTACGCGTAATTTTTTTATTTAAATAATATTGATTTGCTTTGATTGTTTTACATTTACGTTTTCATCAACGGAATCAATCAGATTATCATTATATAATAAAGAAACTCATAGTATAATTATTTAACATGCAGCATAAGGAGCGAGTTTTTAAAATTTCTCCTTTAGAACTTTTAAAAAATACGTAATACTGTGCTTTAACATATGTTTTAAAACTACAGATGAAATTTTGAAAGTTTAATAAAACTCAATAATTTTAACGAATGCAGTATTTGGGAAATTAAATAGCTGATAAAGGTTTTGAAGCTATGTAGCTTATAAATCACAAAAACTGTGCTCAGATTAACAAAGGTATTTGCTATCCTGAAGAGAGAATGAAATGAAAATTATCTTTGTTATGCACAAAAAGCATTGCATCATGTTTAAAATTTAAATCTTTTAAAGAAAGAAATGGGTTGAGTTTTAATCAGGTTATATAGTTTAAAAATAGATTATAAAACTGTGCACTCAATTATCTAATATCAGTTATATAGCCGTTTTTTTGCTAAAACTCTCAAACCGGCTAAGCCAGGCAGTGACACTTTGTAAGTGCAAAGCCATTGCACAGGGCACAACGAAAAAAATTCACGAAATGGTGGAAACTTTATGACCGCCATTTCCAATTACATTTATTTCAATATACGTACATTAGAAAGGAGGAAAAAGAGGAAAAAGAACATTTCAGAACTAAAAAGATAAGGAAAAAGCCTTGGGACAAATAAAATTTACTTTACAGATAGATCAAGCCCGGGGCAAATTTCTTTTTCTCCACTACATTTTGGAAGTAGTTTTTTTACTCTTTCTACTACATATTGGATGTGACAATAACTGCTTCGTGGAATTGGAATGAGAATTCTTTCCCTTTTTGGTTTTTTAGAATAAGTAAAGAATCTTCAGGAACGCTAGAGTTTGCAGTATAGGTTTTGAACTGCTACAAACGTCCTAAAAGGCATTAAGTATCTTCAAAAAACGAGAAAGAAAATGAAAGCAAAAAACAGTAATGCAGCAAAATGAAGAGAAAAAAATGAATAAAGTAGTGCTGGATAAGAAAGTGCAGGAAAAAAAAACTTCGCCATTTTCGAGTGATATCAGAATGTTACTTCTATCCTCTTTTCTTTCCATAAAACCTTTAGTGAATCCAGTTTACAGGTTCTGGAGGCCTGCTGAGTTTCTTTCAAATGTTTGCTATCAAGGATTTGACGTGAAGTCTGCTCACAGACCACAAATATCAAGCACGCCATCGCCTCAGGAGTAAAAGTAGGTTTATTCTTGCCCGCGTACAGAAAGGCGTTTGAAGCATACCTATATGTTTCTGCATTACATTTGTTTGTACTAAAAGAATACATTTTGATGCTTTTATTACAAAATGTGACGTGAATGGTTTTTTAAATAGTGGTCATATATCCTTCGGTTCCAAAGAAATGTTACAAAAATCTCTCCGCAGATTAAATTTTTGATACACTTTCATATGTTATATAGAAATATTTTCTGAATAGAACTAGTTTATATATGTTTTCTTGTTTTATAGTTCCTTAACAGAAATGCTATTCTTGTTAAATATAGAATTCTTCTGAGATTTCCCTCTTGAGTGTTTCAATTTTATTTTTCACCGTTTCTAATTTCATGTTTAAATTTTAAAAAAGAGACACATTATATGAGATATAAAGTATTAGGACATTTTATGTAGGATGAAATATAATACAATATCACTTCTCTAACCTTGAAAAAAAAAACGCATACACCCATTAAGTTAATCTAAAGTTGTTTTTCATGTTGCATGTTTCTGTTGAGATAAATCGAATACCTTGTGGGGTTTTACCTTTTTAATTCACAGTTCAATCCTTGAAAGCCCCAAGAGAATACCCACTGGTAAGCGAATAATCGCTATAGTGTGAATAGAGACGTAAGACTCAAGGAGCGTTAACTACCCTTTATTTCCCAAAATAAATATGACACAATCAGCTCCTAATTCGGAGTGTACAGCAAAGCCTCCACTTGGGCTTGAACTTAAATTAATATGAAATTAAACTAAACTAGCTTAACTAAAGCTAATTGAAAGGTATAGCCGAAACTATCAAGATTCTAATTAGTTGGCCCCTAAATCTTAACTAAGTCAGCGAAGCCAAACAAGGGCCTAAAGTACGGCCGAGCGTACCAATAGTTTAGAAAGACGTAGCCAAAGGCAAACGCGCGCTAGTCAGGAACTCGGGCTCGCTAACGAAGTCGGTGAAACGTCGACTTAAATACGACTTACTCATTTGCATCAACCGCGTTTCTGAAAATACATTATGGTAGGAAATTGTGAGCTGAAGCTAGAATGGATAGGAAAGATGCATAAGCTTAAAATAACTGTTATAAAATTAGGATAAACCTTACAACCTTCTCTTTTATAAAAAGAAAGAATGAACAACCAAGGAAATTTCTGAGATAGTTTTAAGTAATTATCCTAAATTGAGTATGACAAGTCATGAAGCAAAACTTTAAAAAGGTTCTTTGATACTTGCCAACTGATGAGCAAAGTATAAGCTGAAGGTAAGTTAAAGACAGTTATTATAGCGTAAAAATCAGAGCATGCTGTTTTCCAAGTTATAAAACATTAAGCTATTTCAAATCTTTTTTATGATTTCATCTTTGGAGGTCCATCGTTTTACAATTAGATTTAAATGATTAAATTTCCTATATAATAGTGTGAAGACTTACTTGAAGTTACGTATGAGATGTTCATCTTAATTAAATATTTTGCAACTTATGCATGTTTTTAATTAATTATATTAGCACGACAGTTAGCAATATTGTATGGTTGTCAATGAAATTAGCATCTTTGTTAAGAAAAACTCTGATTGATAGTCATTTGATAGAACGTAATGATATCAAGATGATTTTAAGAAAATGTACAAAATCTTTGCAATCATTTTCTACTCGTATTTTAGCGAAGTGAAGCAAGCATTTTCTAATTATATAATTTATTTTAAAATGCCAAGTTTTCTTCTTGAAATTTTTCAGTTTAAAGGAGCATATTATTTTGCAACCAAAATGTTTCGAAACCTTTAATTTTTTTCCGTTCACAAACTATTTGAACTATGAAAATAAGCTTTCGATAAAAATCAGGCTACTTTTAGTTGAAGAAATAAATTTCATTTGCCATATTCAGACTACAGGTTTACTTAAAGGTACAAGTTTGGAGGATGCCAGTAGTCAGTTAGCCAGAGGCGTAACAGGTAACAACCTCACACGCTAACAACTTAGAGATGCTACCATCTTTTAAAGGTCTCACTAGAGGGCTAATAAGACTTTTCTCTTTAAAAATATTATACAGGAGCATCTGATTAGTGGGAGCACTGATGCTTTGGAAGTTACTTAGTTATTTATATGAGATCAACTAATTAGAGGAGTACTGTAGTTTCACAAGCAATTTAATTATTAGGGAGTACTGGTGCATTGTAAATTATTTATTTATGTAAGACGAAATTCCTAGAGTGAGCTCTAATGCTTCACATCTTGTTTAATCTCCTGCCAGCCATTAATTAGAATAGTGTTAATAGATTAAAAGTTAATTAATTATATAAGAAAGGTTAATCAGGGCCATAAATACTTTAACAATTTATAAATTAGGCAGAAACATATCAAGGGTAAATACTACTGTTTGTTGTTTAGTTAATTAGTAGTATAACAGGAAATTATTTCTTGGGGTTTAGTGCTTTGGGTTATCTTATAGTAGCTACATGCAGTGACATCTCAAGCGCTATCAAACTAGCTACAGGGCCTTAGTGTCAGTTGACCACAAATACCAAAAACATGCACAATATTATATGAACTCGTGCATGAATCAGCAGAAGTATCTTGTTTACAAATAATAGTTATTTTGATAAAAATAAAACTTGCTTTTTGACTTTGACCTTCATCTTAGACGTAATATTTTATTATGCAGGACTTTACATAGGCTTCACCTTTCAATGTAGTTGCGTCTTTGCTATCTGGAGAAAAATCTCGGAAACCGAAACGATAACGCACCGATTACTTGTCTATAGCTCTGCATTTTGACGAAGATATTTCATAGTGAACATATGGTTATGATATTTCTTTTCTAGGTGTTTGTTAGTGGGAATTTGCAAATAGAGCAGAGAGACATCGCTTTATTTTATTCCTAGTTATTTATGCAAAATTTAAATGAACCATATTGTAGAGTTAGCTTGAAGTCTACTGTAGATGAAGGATGGGGATGGAGTTATGATGTTTATTTACTTATATACAGCATCTTTATCTGGAAAGTAACAAGTTGGTGACAGTCAAAATAAATATACAGTTCCTGGTTCCAAATCTGAAGTATATTGTCTTTTATAAGCACTCATTTCTGCAAAAATGAACTGATTGCACTGATTCGAATTCCCTTTACGAAGTAAATATTAAGAAATAAAATAAGAAATTTAGTATTGTACATCTGGTGTACAGAGGCATTTTTATAATAGCTTTCAATTTAATTAAAAATCATATAAACAACTTACCATTATCGAACAGAGAAATCCCTTTAAATTAACTTGGCAACTATCTTCGAAATTAAGTTTTAAGTAGAACATTACAGCACCCATATTTCCAATAATGCAGTTTTTATAAAATCCTTTGCATGACAGTCATATTCGTTAGACATAACTCCATGCTATTTACCTTGTATGTACTTCTTCAAGGCCAGTGTTTGTAAGAATGCAACAAAACCAAAAATTTATCGATTTAAAGTAGATCATTTACGGTTCTGTATGAAATTTTATTTCCTATTACTCCCAAGGGGAAACTTTTCGATTATTTTCGAAATAAAGTACGTCAATGATATTTGGCCCGTTTTCATAAGGGAGCAATTCTCGATTCCTTTGAACTTTAGAAGACAATTCGTTTCAACGGGAAGTCTCAATGCTGCTAACATTATGTCAAAATACGTTCCTAGCGAACTATAAAAATTCAGTAACATCGAACTGTTAAGTAAAGTGCAATGACAATAAACCTGTTACTTAATAAATATGATATATAAAGCGGTCCTAATATATTAACATTTGTTAAACAGTACCAGTTTAATGGGATAATCGCAAAATCGAATAAATAAAAAAATATTCGAAATAATTGTTTAAATATGTAGAGCTTTTCTAGTCAGGGACAAAATATAAACTTGTTTCGTGTTTTAATATTAGTGACATACTTTGAAATTTTACATGCATAATATTTATCTAGGCTGAGTCGTTATTTCTGATATCCAAATTTACATTTTAAAAACTGCATAGAAAGTTTACTAACTAATCAGTAATAACTAACTAAATATTAACTACACTCATGTCCATAAATTAAGGATAATGCCAGCTTCGGAAAATAAAGGTTCAGAAACAAAGCAAATGTGACTTATTCATAAAGCCCATTTATTAAATAAAAGATAAATAACAAAAAAGATGGTGTATGTATAATACCATTTATAAAAACTACGATTTTTGCTCCCGTGACCAATTACAAAAATATCTGCCTTACAAAAACTTAGCAATATACGGTTGGTATGATGGTTAATACATCGTATGTCATCCAGACGATGAAATACAGTCCTTACAACTGCACTGTGATGATGTCCACATTGCGTGTTTTCTACTCCAGGCTAACTGCTGGCGACAGTGTGCTGCCGTGAGCGGAACACATCTTCAAACTGTTGTAACCGTGGCTGAAGTTAACCGACGAGACAGGTCTAATACTGTGTTCCTTCTGCTTTTTTTTGGTAGTTACGGTCATCATTCAGTGTTGTAACTCGGGAGGCGGGCGACCTGTACTGTAATGTCTACTGACATTTCCATCATTTTGGAATCGTTGCCAAAGCCTAGAGATAACACTTTGGCTATTCCAAGTTCCTCGGAGACTTCGATCTGAGTACGCCCACATTCTAGGCGGTTGATAATTCTACCGCGTAAAAAATCATCCACATGCGTCCTCTGTGTCATAAGTATTCTATAGTATCACATTTGAACTTTCGATGTATATGACACAGCAAATCTTTTAATGAGTTTAATAATGTTATTATAATTCATTTTTTACATGAAATATTTTCATTAAATTAATAACTTAGCATTACATACAGTTTTAATGCTCATGTGTATTTTACGTACGTACCAAAGGTTATTTAGATATCAGCCTTCCTTTGTAGTCCCCAAAACTTTTGGTCTATTGAGATTTCCTTTCACTTATTCCTAAATTAATATTTTGCACGCATAAAATTAAAATTAACAAGCTTATTAAATACCCATTTAACGACATATTGTTAACTAACACAGTTCATATAAATGAATAATAAGCGAATGATCTTAAAAGTGTATAAATGTTTCCTAGCAGAGTAAGCAATTGTGTTATGCTATTTACTTTCTGCGTTTTTAGCTTTTTTTGATAATATTAACTGCAGAAGCATTTATTTTTATAAATATATACATATATATATATATATATATAAGAGGATGCAGAATGTTGTTGGTGTATAGATGCTTAATATGTAGCTGGAGTAATGTCCGAATTTCAATACTCGTTTCAATTTGCATTCGTTCAAAAATCTTTTCAAGATGACGCTGATAAACTGGCACAGTAGTCGCCTAATTTAAACCTTTTTATGTTTTCGAAGAAAGAAGTTGCTGCAGTAAGAAAGCAAGGCAAAGCGAATGCGATGCGTCGTCTAAGTTTGGTAAACACTGATTTCGGTTATTCTTCTTTGAGCTAGTTTTGTTTTACATTACCTTGACTAATTAATATTTAAGCTTCTAAAATTATTATTGCCTTAAGCTTATGCAAGTTATGTACTTCATGAATTTTATGCAAGTATCATATGACAGTTACAATTTTTTTGAAAAGATGCAGTTTGGAAAAGTTTATTTTAAGCAGATACTATTTTTAGGATGGACACTGGAAATTAAAACAGAATTTTCCTTTACAAATTTGTAACCTACATGTACAGTAGAATCCCTTTTAGCTGGCAGCAGTGGGACCGTATAAAAATTTTGCCGGATAACTATATATATATTTAGAACTTACTTTCAGTTTCATGATGCGTTCTGTAGAAATTGGAGCATGCGAAGACCGCCGTTCGTGTTTTTGATATATCGGCTTCAATCAAATAAACAATATGGTAAATTGATTTAATTAATTAATTATTAAAGTTTTAGATTATTTAAAATTAAAATACATAGCATGACTTAATATTTCAGAAAAATAAAAGTGAACCATATTTATTATCTCATGATATATACATTCTGACGGCATATAACTTCGAATATCTGCCAGCTTACATGATTGTCGCCGTAGTTTAAAAAATTCACTGTGCATACGATGAAGCTTCAGTACATCATGCACGGACTTAGGTGAAAGTTTCTCGGGAAATTTTATATTAGTCGTCAATTCTACGTCAGCTTCCTTCCCGGCGTATCGTCTCCGTCTTTCTTCTCCCCTACTCCTCTTCAACTTTCTCCTTTCCCAGTATATGTCAAGTTATTTTATTATTTTGAGAGAGTGCGACGGTAACGTAATTGTGTACATGCATTCAAACCTGCTCCTCCTCTTCACAAGTACTAATCTTCTCCGAATATGTAAGTAATTCAAACATGTCTAATGTGGAAATCAGTGCTTTAAAATCGAGATAATCTTTATGACTCGAATCGAAATCTGCGAACATGTCCACAAGTCCCAATTTACACACCAACAGCGACGTAAAGTAATGTTTTTTATATTTTTTCAGGAAAGAGGTGAAGTAAATATGAAGTCCTTCAGAGCGAATTGTTTCTGAAAATTGTGGACACTTCTTTCGAAGCTCACATATGGGCTCATAAAAAGGGATGGGTAGTTCATTTTAATATTCTGAATAATTCCTTGATTCACTAGCTGGATGCGGCTTGTTACGTTAAGCGGAAGAAATATAATACATAGAAGAGAGTTTCAACATAGAAGTCATCATATTTTAGCCCATACGTACTTTTCTCATCTCATAGGACTAAATTTCGAATTTGAATTTAAATTTAGACTTTCAAAAGTGTCTTTATTTTTCATATTGCCAGTTAACTACTTGTCTGTTAAAAGGTATTTCGCTGTATATATGTATATATATATACAGATTAGGAACTGGATAAAAATGAATTAAGAATGCCATGAATATCGCTTAAAATGCTCAAAATTAATAAATCAATTAAGAAATAAGATAAAATGAAATAAATGGAAGTAATGTAAACATAAAATGGCGAACTCTCTAAAAGCAAGGCCAAAAATAATTGAAGAGTTAATCATCATGGAGAGCTATAATTCAAAAGACATATATAGTTATATTTATATTATATTTATAGTTAAATCTAATAAACTCTCTATAAGCAGCAAAATTTATTTAGTGAAACACACAAGTTAGAAATTTGATCAAAATTAATTAAAATTGCTATTAATGTCGGGCAAAATTAATGATTTAGTTAAGCAACATTAATTAATTAATTAAGAATGAGATGAAATAAAATAAACAATATTAATATAAACCTAAAATGATGAACTCTAAATATTATTAATTAATTTAGATTTGTTAACTCTTTAATTTGAATTATTTGTGACTTCATATTACAGAATTCAAGATTTCAGATGTGTATTAATTTTATTTATTTTATTTTATCTCAATCAATTAAGAAATTTTGCAGCATTTTGAGCAATATTAATAATATTTTTAATTAATATTTATCCAGTTCCAATCTGCATATTTTACCAGTTAGATTTGCAGATTATAGCAAGTCTGCTGGATTTACTATTAAACATACAATTTTTTAATCCTATTTTCCCAGGGTGGTTAACTCTTTAATTTAAATTATTTTTGCGTTCCTGTTACAGTGTTTGCCATTTAATTTTTATATTATTTGTTTTCGTTTACGTCACTGTCAATTAATTACTTAATTTTGTAACATTTTCAAAACATTATTAGTATTTTAATTTACTTTTATCCAGTTTCTAATGTGCATATTTACCAGTTGGACTTGAAGCTTACAGTGCGTCCACTGGATTTAATACTAAGTTTATGAGGTGTCTTCTCCGCCCTTTCTGCTTGCCTTCCTGGTGTAACGGTAGCACACACGGCGCGTACTCGAGAGGTTCGAGTTTCGGCGAGGGCATCGCTTATTTTTCGTTTTTGCTATTTCAAGCATCCTAATGGCTCGACAAGTTTATTATATTTTAAATTATATACATAAAGTTACCTTAACTTGAATTATTTGCGTCTTCCCCTTAGAGACTGCATTAATTTAGGTTTATAGTAATTTAATTTAAATTATTGTATGTCATTCTTAATTATTTAATTAATTATGCAGGCTTTTGCTAATATTAATGTCATTTTAAATTTATTATTTATAGAGTTTTTGATCTGTATATTTTTGCAGTCAGATTTGAAGTTTATAGCGCGTTTACTCTATTTATTATTATATTTATTACCTTTTATATTTTATCTTAAAAGACTGGTGAGCTCGTTAACTTGAATTACTGTATTTACTGGCATATTTCTCCCTTGTCGTGCAATTTTCTTTATAGTTCTTTCAGTATGTGATTTTGAATTTCCTGATTTATGGTAACAACGTAAAATATACGCACAAATAGGAAAGATTTTGTGTAAGTAAAAAGAACATTATTTAAATAAGTCCATTGAAACACATAGCAAAATAATGTTAGTGCATCATTACGTGTGTGATTTTTAATGTGCTATGCTTTTTATTTTATTTGATATGTTTATTTGCACATCTCTCTCTCTATATATATATACATATAACTAACTTCATTTGAGAAATAGGGTACTATTTCAAACTTTTATTTCAGATACTCAACTGACGGAATAAGATTTATTTTAGAGCGGTCTTATCTGAAAAGAATGTGGCTCCCTTTATAACCTTGTATATATGTAGGAGACTTTCCAATAACGAAGAATATATGCTAATGGTCTTGGCAAGAATAAGTATAAGACAGTATAATGACATCTACGTAATCTAAAAAGGCAACCCTGACAGTTCGAAAGTAAAGGAACGAAATTATTAGACAATGTTATATAGAATAATGTAACCCTCAATAATTCTCTCCTTTCACAAGTAATAACTTACTTTTTTAGATCTTGGCTTACTGACAGCACGCGTTCACTGTAACAGTCGTATTATCAGTGGCTTTTATGAAATCTGTTTAAAGACAACTGAGTACATAGAAGTTGACAACATGTTTTGTCGACTTAAATCGAGCAGAGCCTATTTAGCTACAATTTTTGTAGCAGAATTAGCATCTCCGCTGTCTCTCCGTGAACTCGAGAGTTTTCTCATTGAGAAATGAAGCTAATAACTTAAAACATGCTTGGTAACGTCATATATTCCCAAGCACCCTGCATGCTGCCACCTTAGCCTTTTAAAGAACAACCCACTTTACTATAGTTACAACATTCCACACTTCAATTTTTTTCCATTATTTAAATACGTATATTTTTGTGTACCATATTGCTTCATTTGATTCGAAAGATAATGTTGCATAAAAATGCCTAATATGCTGTTTCGGTATTACGATTTTTTTTGGTTTATTTTATTACAGAAAAGCACTCGAGGGGTATCTGCCTATAGAGAGGCATGCCTTCGTGGAGGACAGAACGGAGAAAATGGCTCGCATACACGTTACACGTGTGAAATATGAATTTAAAGAAGTGAAATGCGTTTTAAAGGTCAAAATTAAGATTGTAACCTGGAATAATAAAAAACTGCTTTATATATAATTTTCATAAGCCTAGCGGCTGTTAATTCAAGTTGGTTTTACTTATCTAGTTAAAAACCAAATTTCTTTGCCTTAGTTGCGTGCAGAATATGATTCTGACTCGCTGTTTCATTCGTGAATAAAAAAGTTCTTTAACTTTATATAGCTATTTTAATATCATTTATCAGTATCATATATATAGTTCTAAAGCTTATCTGAATAGATTAGATAGACCTAATTTTACACAATGGTAATTCAGATAAATGATTTAAGACTTCTGTTCTTCTAAATCTTGAGCTATTGTCTTTGTTTAATTTTCTGCATAAATTACTTATTGTGTCTATATATTTATATAAAATTTTCTTTTCAGTCTACTTTTCCCATTTGCTCATTATTTCACATTCAGATTCAAAAACTAAAGAGGGGAAAACATAAATGTGTGCAACGCTTCCTTTAGTTTATTAACCAGTTATTTTATTTTAAATTGCCTTCTCGATTCCCCTTTTCCTGCCAGAATGTAAATTTCTAGCTCGCATGGTATTCAAGTGAGGAAGAAAGGAGACAGTATTTGAAGGAAGGTGTTAGAGGGAGTTCTGTCATCTAACACCTTTCTTTAAATATTATCTCAGTGTCAAAGCATGTTCAGAGCGTGTTATGCTTGCTGAAGGCCACGTTACTAATTTGATTCCCTTGAGAGTAGTATTCTGCGGCGTTGCGTAATTCTCGCCGTTAAGGTTGCCACGCCGACTTTAGGTCATAGCCAACTTGTTCGTTACTTTGTTGTGTAGCCGTTAAGCTAACATACCTTTTACTTAAATAAGTCAAATTCAACACCTTGATTTAAGCCATAAATAAAGGCTTTTGTAAGCGCGAATGGTGCCTTCTGTTAACTTTTGTTTGAGTTAAATAAAAACGTCCTTCACACCATTTTCAGTCTCTGTCGTACTTTACAAGACTCAGTGATAATTCACTGTAAGTCTTAACATGTTTCGAGCATTTTATGTTCCCAAAAGAATACAAGACGTTGTGCGTGTCTTACATTTTACTAATTTATCTCCCCAGTTCTAAATATCATGTGATGCGATTAGAAACATTTGAGCTATGCATATATATATATCACAGATATGATGAATAGATCCGTATCTTTAAATATTCCAATGTACCAACATATAAAGAATATTTTATCAAATTCATTCGTCACTGAATTTCCATGTAACATTTTCTAATGCATTCCGAATATAAAAACTGAACTTTAGAAAAGGAAAAAGAGAAAAATATTCGAAGCATGTTGTTAAACCTAGCATAGTTTGTGACTGAATGCAAAACATTGCTAAATGAAGTAGTCTATTTTGCAACATAACAATGCATTGTACATTTCTGTGACAATTGTTCTCACTTCTCAGCATATGCAAACATTTTGTGATGCACAATAATCGTAAACGAATCTATTTATTCGCATTTTACGCTACTGTTGTGGGTTTACCTTGTAAGATCTACTGTTTGTCTCTTGTGTGAAATCTGGAGAGTATTTACTGCTCAGAAGAAGCATAAACCACCCTTTATTACACTCTTTAAATAATTTACAATGCGTCAACTTGACGCTAACAGACTAACCCTCTGCTTAACTGAACTGAAACAGTAAGAACCAAACTCAAAATGTGAAGATATTTATTAGTAGTAGAATTACGCTACAGGGCTCAGACTATTCTGTTTCCTAACAGAGCGTTGAGAAATTTAGTTGCAGCAAAATAATAACTGTTACGCCACGTTTAACTAGCAATAAATGCTAAGCCGACGCTCGCGCTACATCACGCTTAGAGATTTCTCAGACTCTAACTTTCCCTTCTAGAACTTGATATTTAAGCGTTTTCTCCTACTGGTAGAATTTGCATTCCTTCACGCGCGCTAGCAAATTTAAATATTCTGGCACTGACAATTAGGGGAATGAAGGCTTATAGGAAAGGACTTCAAATTAATTCAACAGGTTGTAGGGATTTATATTTATTTAAAATAAATATAAATCCCTACAACCTGTTGAAGTTTGCAATCGTAGCAAATTAGTTTTAGATTTACCTGATATTGTTCACTTACTTGAAAACGAAATGATCTAGTTATTCCAGATGTACGCCTACGTTTATTTTCTAGATTGCCTGCGCTCAAGGCTTGAAACAAATATTTTCCTCAAGAGAAGATACCTTTCTATTTTGCCAGGATATGTAATCCGCAAATTGAAAACAATAAGCACCTCAAGATGTTGGATGTGTTTAATAGCTATCAACATTTATTTTTAATAACATAGTATATTTCTGGAAACAAATAACAATTCTAAATCATACGCAAATTATTTTGAGGGGTCTCTCGTAAGTATTCTCCTTTTTAATGTCAGTTTTTTAACTTATATTCTTACCTATATCTTTTCTTATCACTTCCTAAATTAATTAAGTTAAGAAATGGCAATTCGCTGTTAGATTTTTCTTTCTTATTCGAACGAAAGAGTTTTAATACTTAATGCAAAAAGATGTAAGCATCGTTGAGAATTGCTTTAAAATACAAGAGCTAGTTTTGTGCGCTTCATTTAAAAACTATGCTCATGTATCGTAAAAAATACCAATATCCCACGTTTTTCGTTAGGAATACATTATTAGTTTATGTAAGAAAATTGCATTTCTGTTAAGCTTTCCTCGAAAGCAGATAAATGTTTTGTGTTTTATTTAAAATTCTATTACTCCAGTAAACGCATTTTTTATAGATCTGGAAAAGAGGATTTGTTAGTTTATCAAACCTTAATTAACCTTTATACTTTCTAAAGAGACAATTCCTGAAAGAAATTTTTTTCCTGCACAGTAACCTGAGACTTTTCGATATCTCTTGAATAATTTCTAATGGTTTACTTCATTTTACTTTACAAATTCATCTATTACAATTGCATAAAAGAAATTCCATCTTAGTGCAGTAAACTACCTTATAATTGTTTTCGCGAACATTGTACATTTAAAATATGTGTGCTTCGTTTAAAATCTTACAATCACTCCTCAGAATTTCAAGTACTTAAATAAACCATAGTTTTAATAGTTAAATAACTTTAAAATAGCATTGTACGTACTGTTGCATTATTAATTTTAAGTTTTCAAATTACTGCTTAGTGATTGCATAAGGTTGTCGAACGATATTTCGTCTCTTTTGATCTGGAAGCAAAAATTATCACAAAGAAGTTAAAATTCAAATTAGAATTGTTTATTGACAGTTGCACGAGCTGATAAATTGAACAGGAAAAACGGGGAATTTCTGACTGACCAATCAAGAAGCGGCAAGCAAAATATGTTTTGGAAAGACAATTTGCAACTTTTGATAATTAAAAGTAGAGTAACGGCCATTCTGCACCTCCAAACACTACATGATCAATCTTGTCAGTTGATACTTACTTACACTTTAAATTTATTTATATTTTCATGGAAGATGACTAAAGTAGATGTTATAAGAGACGCCAAAATAATCATGTAACTTGCAAAGACTAATAAACTGGAGTTTAGAAGTTTGGATTTAAAAGACCCAGCGGAGAGTTGAAGTGAGTTCCAAGTAGTGATTTTTATCCTTGATAATAACAGGAACATTTGTCAAGTACGAAAATGTTAAGGAATTCGTTTCGTTGCTTATTGGCGAAGTAGAACACAGCGATTCACTCCATCTATTCTCCACAATTTTTACCACTCCCAACTTAATTTTGCGTCTCATACTTTAAAAGTAATAAAAGAAACAAGGAAGGAAATACGAGAATGTATAGACCAAAAAGTTGCATCTGTGAATGGAGCAAATATATAGCAAATCGCTACTAAGCGTAATAAGTACAATTTTAAAATTTATTAATGCATTGCAAGTTACATAGAATACTTCCAACATTAGGTACAGGTAACATATGTAAAAATGAAATTTTCATGAAAAATAAAACAAATTATTCACTAAACATAACAGTTTTCTCAAGGAAGAGTTTAGACGTTACCTAATATTATTAATAACGTCTTAATCCAGAAGGCATTGTTATAAAATCCTTAAAAAATTCCCTATTGGCTGGAAATCTGAAACAATAAAAACTAGTAAAGGTGTGATTTCTTCCTGATGGCTTATTATAATTGAAAAAATATAACTCCAGTTGTACTTAACATAAAGCCAGATATTAAATAGCAGAACAATAGCATAATTACTGTGAGAGGTAATCTGTTGCTTTCTAAACAAATACAGCTTACGTAAAAATTACACATGCATGTACAACTGTTATTCAAAATTCTGAATTCTTGAACATGTACGAATTTAATTATCTCAAATATTAATTTTTGCTCTGTGAAGGCAGTCAAGCGATTTATCACCCTGTCTTAATTACTTAGTAAAGTAAGACTGAACAATCAAGAAGCGGAGACTAAGTCAGAAGAAGGTTTAAAACAAAACTTTTAATCAGATCTTCAATCTAACAGTTCACATAACTCTTATAATGAAAGAAGGCATCGGTGCTTGCAGATTCAAAAAAATGCATAGGTTAAAGTACATAAGTATTTTAAAATGTGAAAATTCCTGTGGTAGATTGCGCCTTTGGCTTAGATCCGTTGCTCAGGCGAGCGAACACGAATAGCAAAAGCTAAGCCGATTCAAGTAAATTTAGAAGCTGGACGAAAATAGTAATGAGATGGTCAGCTACCGCTGCCGAAAGCTTTCTTCTAATTTCAAGGGCTCAGTTCTTATACACATAAACTAATCTGCATCCAGGTGAAAGCGTACGAAAGTGGAAGTGATACTACAGGCGCAGTAAGGAGATAATGGGTTATTAAACAAAAAAAGAATCCTTCAAATATAGCTTTCTTAAATATGCTTTTGATTTATTTTAAGTAAATATGCTAATAAAAGTTCACAAATGTAAAACATGGCAGTAAGCCAATATTGCACATAATTTTGGCTCAATATAATGTGACGATTATTAAATATTAAACTGTTGTCGAAATTTAAATACAATTTCTGAAATTAAATGCATGTTATTGTCTATATATATGAAAGGAACAGTCTGTCTGTCTATGTTTGTGTGTGTGCTTTTCGTTCATGCTGCGCGTACGCTAATAGGCCCAGGGCTGAGAAATTTGGTACATAGGGGTGAATCTAATTACATTAACAGCATCAAATTACAATAGCCAATGCACCTCGAAGCGATTTTTTTAAAATTCGAATGTTAATTTTTTTTTAATTTTATGTTTTTTGATGAAATCGCATCAAATGGATAATTCTCTCTCATTATATCAGGAACAATGACACGCAGCCATTGTTGCTGATATACACTCAAACCTGTTTCTATGCGGTCTTTTTTTGTGCGATTATGCGGTCCCTAATCACCGCATAAAAACAGGTTTGAGTGTAGCTATAAAAAGTAGTTTTCGAAACACAATAAAAAAGTTTTTTTTTATGCGGCGAATAGCGACCGCATAATCGCTCAAAAAATGACCGCATAAGAATAGGTTTGAGTGTATCACTGTTTTCATGTTGCTGATATCATCACTTTTGCCACTCGGAAAAAATGAAGGCGATAATTCTGTGCATAACTGGTATTTGTATTAAGGAATATTGCTTATTTCATTGTAATTTTTTATATATAACACATTTTTATTGATTTTTTTTAATAAAGTTGTTCTGCAGAGTAAAATTCTGTGCAGCTTTTAAATTTAATGTTTGGTGTTCCCTTTAGGCATTTTCTGGTACATTTAAAAGCCAGAAGAAGGCTGGCCGCGTAACGGCTGATTTATAATAAATACATAATTTAATATTAAGAATTTATCAAAATGTAATTGCAGAATAATAAAATAAGAAGAAACGGAATACTAATGATTTTGTATTATAAATATTGCAAATAATTTTTGATATTTTTTAAAGTATTTAGTACACGATTTCAACCTTGAAGCTTTTGATATGAATAGCAAATATGTAAATTTATTTCAGGTATTTCATTTTAAGTAATATTTTAGTAAAAATTGCTTCAAACATTCTCTTGCCACAATTAATTATACTTATTCTATAGCTTTGGATTAAGTGAAAATTGTGTTAAAAGAGACACTTACCCTGACAACAAATATGTACACAGCACCACTAATCCTTTCAGTAATAAATCTGCAAGAGTTAAGTAGAAAGCGCAGTTCACACTAACACATCACTGTGACCAAATATTCTCTGAATAATCATTTTGTTATCCAAATATTCACTATCTCAAATGTTCGAAATACGTCTTACTGAAGTGCTATGATTTTCAGCTTTAAGTGCTTTTCTCTGCTTTAATTATATATCTAATAATGGCAGATAACTGTCACTGGTATGCATTAACAAATTGTGATGCCAAATGGTAGTGCAGTTCATCAAAGAGTAAATTAGCTTTAGAAGATATCGTTAAAATATCATCAGAGTCAATTGCCAGTGACCTAACTTTTAATGGCAAACAAACCCAGGAAATCTGATATTCAATTCCAGTTAATTGTGGACGTTGCAATGAATTTCTATCAGATATAAGGCAGGAGCTGCATTTGAATTAAACCCGGCCTTTTCTCAAATGGGAAATTTAAATGAGAGAGATCATTAATTACGATGAGCATAAGAGGCATAATAATGTTGAATACGACACATATATAGATTTCTGTTAGACCTCTCTTTATGATTAAAAGGTGTATTGCAATACGATCCGACGGTTTTGTAAGGCTCAATAATCAGGTGAGATACGTAAAATGTTTATGCATTATTAACTCCTTACAAGTAAAAATCATCCTGTTCTAAAAACTGTAATTAATTGATTGGTGTAAATTGATCCCATTGTTAGTATGGAGCAGTACTTTCTGTGAAAAAGTAACCGAACCTTGTGTCTTGGAAAACCTTCTGTATAGTGTAATATGTGTTCAGAAAAAAAGATTTTATCTTCAAAAGAATAAATTAGCATGATGGTTATTAACATTTAACCTAATGCATAAAATGATTGGTTTTCTAAAATAAATCAATGAAAAAGTTCTGTATAGTGTAATGCGTTTTCTGAAAAAGAAAAGGATTTTGACTTCAAAAGAAAAAAATAATATGATGTTTATTAACATTTAAACTAATTCATAAAATGATTAGTTTGCTACAATTAAATCAGTTGTGGCTGTGACAGGTTATGCATTAATCAACAGTTTAGCGCACCGCGAAAAATGTTATGAAAACGAAATGCCTTACCATTAGTATTTTCAGCTGAGAATTCTTTTCCGCTCTCTCTTATAGAAGTTTTACCCTGTCTTTTTCCGAACTTAAGAAAAGAGTGATCGGGAATTTGGAAGAAATCGTTCGTTGAGCATGGTTGTACTCTCAGAAGCAATTAAATGTATATTCGTGATGTATCTCTTAAAAAGCAACATTAAAATCAGCTATCGCACTCGGTTCTTTGATTGGTTTGTTTGCGGACAAGGAAGTAAAGCAAAGCATCATCAACTAGGCTTTTGCATAGGCATTTAACGCATATTCTCATAAAAAAAGAAAGGAGAAGAGTAATTTTAAAGTAATAGTAATGTATAAAAGTCTTCATCTTCTAAGAAATATATCACAGTTTTCAAGAAACTAGATTTACAAGAGGGCATAAGCAAGCTAATATCTTTGGTTGGAATCCAGGGAAAGTTGCACAAAGTAATCCAATCACCAATAAGTTACATTTACATTTGCGATACTAATATCTAATTATTACAGTAAATTGAAGCTTTTCATGCAAAAATTCGGTCTTATAACACCTGAGTGTAAAAACCAGAATATATAAACAAACGAAAGGACCTGTTTAGGAATCACCAGATACATAATTGTTCATATTCATTGGTAACGATTTAATCCCTGGTTTAATAGGGGAAATACCTCACAGAAAATGTCCTATACCACGAAAAAAATTAGAAAATTCTCAGGTAAAACATTAAACAGATATTGCTGCAATTACTACTTGTGGCGCATTTGTTGCATGAAAAACTCAGAAAAACTATTACTGATTGCTATGACATTCACTGTGTTGCTGTCCGCCGACAAAGGGCGCTGCTGTTATTAATAAAACACTAAAAATAATTTATTTCGACTTTTAAATCACCTAAGCTTTCTATTATTTTGTTTCAGCGATGTGGCAACACGCTATTATTTTTGTTATGAATATGTTCTAAAGATGTTACGTGTTTGCATTTTGCATGTTGGAGGAAAGTAAAATATTTATGTTATTTATTGTATATAGTTTGATTTCCATCCCCCTCCACAAAGATGAGATAAGAAAATCATGTGTATTCTTAGAATTTTATGTAAAAAAATTTGTTGTTTTGGGGAGGTGCGTATCGGAAATCGAGAGTGAAAATTGATCAATTACAAGTGAAAAGTTGCCAGCTTTTTCCATTGGCTCCTTAAGGCTTACCGCGAGATTATATGAAGTAGTAGAATTAATAGTATTTAGTACATATAACCACTAATCAATTTATTCGAACTGAAGTGTTAATGTCAGACAGCAGTACAACGACATTTGTTTCTATTCCAAATGTAGAAGTACAGAATATGATGCAGTTCCACTGATTAGTTTTAGTCGACTGTTGTGAACGTGATATAAACACTGAGACATTAGTTGAGGCATATGTGTTTTGGAAGACTATTGAAGCCTGTACTTTTGAAAAAGTAGACCAAGCAATTACTTGCATACCGCCGATTTTCAGGTTTGCTGTACCGGGAAGTTAAGATGTTTACAAGCCTGACGTTAACAGGACAGTATCAGCGAATTTTTGGTGTAGCTGCTTCAAATTCTCAAGCATTGTAGGAGCTTCATACCTTAGGAATTAAAGAAAGGGAAGAATTAAATGCAGTTGATAAAGTGTTGATAGATGAATTTGAGAGAACTAAAAATTTGTGAATGAGAGATATGAAATTGATTTTCTGTGGAAGTTTAGTTACGGTAAATAGGAAACAATTCCTTTTTAACTAAAAAGCGGTTTGATGAGTTAGAAAAAGGCTTTTCTTAAAATGATTGGCACGCTAATGAATATGGGAAAATGACAAATGACCAAAAACAGACTGGAGTTATAGTGGAATGTTTGAGAGGTCAGCATGAGTATTTCATGCCTCGTGGAGAAGTTATTAGATAAAGAAACAACCAAAGTTCGGATAGTCTTTAACTGTAGCTCAAAATCTAAAGGTAATCTTTCTCTGAACAATTTTTTTTAAATTGGCCCAAATTTAAATCTAAATATCCAGGATGTAATTCTAAATTTTCGTAATTTCAAAATAGCATTCAATGGTGATATAGAGAAGGCCTTTTTTAATGATAAGAATTTCTGACAGAGATAGAAAATTCATTTTGAGTCTCAGGCATCATATAACATGATATAAAAATTGAGAGAAGTAAACCTAAGTCATTTGAAATGTTGAATTCAACTCTTTACGTAGATAATTTAAATTATGGTGGAAATTAGTAACACAGATTTCCCAGCTGTTTGGGGAATTATGGCCAGAAGATTATTTGACTTAGTTGCAAGTAAGTGTGCAACAAGTAGAAAACTCCTAATTATGATTTAATTGTGAATGATTTAGTGTCAATCAGGGATGAAAACTTGCAACCACTTAAATGGAAAATGGCAAGAGTAATTTACAACCGTAAAGGAACTGACAATAGAGTAAGAGCAGCGAACTTCAAAACTGTCTCAGGTGAAATGAAGAGACCGATTCGTAAACTGGTCCGGCTTTCCATTGATAAGTGATTGATTTGATTTATTTCTTTAATTTGTTCTATATCTTATTTTAAAGGTATTTTGACTAATTTTCATTTGTGCTTATGACGGAGTCATGGGGGACCAGTTTGTTACGACATTTATTCTGTTGCTGCCTGCCAAAAGAGGGCGCTGCTGTTATTCATAAATTACTAAAAATAAATTATTTCTATGTTTAAATAAAGTCAGGTCTCTATTATTTTGTTTCAGCGATGTACCAATACGCGATTATTTTTATTTAAATATGTTTAATTATTTATATTTTAACTGTGTTCTAAAAATGTTATGTTATGTTTCATTCTGTATGTTGGAGCAAAATAAAATACTTATGTTATTTATTGTAAAGAGTTTGTTTTCAATCCCCCTCCACAAAGAGGTGAACACTGACTGTCAAAATTTTTAAATTAACGTTGTCCAACACAGAACTGTTACAACAGAATCAATCAAATACTATTATCGAGATTACCAATAATTAGAAATTAAAAACACAAAGAATTTCAGAAATACTTAAATATTCTTATTTGTAGTAAGATATAATCACGAGTGAAAGAAAGAACAGGAAGCAATTTTTCGCCCGCAAAACTTACATAGAAATTCAAAGAAAAATATGTGTTTTTGGAGGTCTTAAATCCGATTAAGAACATTTCCAGATTCGCAGTTCAATTATTAGCAGAAAAAAGTGTTATAAAATGCCGAAAACACGTTGAAATACTTACAACCTGCAAGATTCACAGCAGAAGCTTTAGGCAATACAGAAGCTCATAATCTTAAAACAAAAGCCTTTATAGTATACTGCTTAGTAGTTTAGAAATGATGAATTCTCTAATGAGTTAAATCCCTTTAAAGAGGTAAAATCTGAAATTCTTAAACATGAGAGAAAAGTTTTGTTTTCTTCTGACAAAGTTCTGCGTGAAGAACGTCAGTTCGTTATGTATTATCGAAAAGTTCGAATTTAAACATTCGAATGTTTTGCCTCGAAGCAAGAATGAAATTTCATGATTTGTGAACTTATTAGTAGGAAGTCGTTTAGAAAGAACACTTACAGCAACAGATGTTCACAGCGAAGAGGTAATGGATGTTTTTTCAAAGAGTTCTGGCATTAAATAAAAGTCTGATCTGAAGTAAGGAATAAGATTTCGAATTCTATGCAGGACGCTATGCTAGTAGATTACAACTGTTTTTCTTCGAAAAGAAAGGGATTTAGGACAGGAAGCAAATCATTATCTCTATCTTCGAGATGCTTTTAGCGGTACCTAAACCAAACTCAACGTGTAATGAAGAAAACTTTTCCTCTTTCTTTATATTCATTATAAACCAAAGGCCATCATACCTGGTTAGGCTATTAAACACAAGCATCTCTCTCTAGTAGCTAAATGACTGATGGGAATCTCTGTGTAATGGTTTCAATGTCATGAATCAAATATAGTTCATAGTATAATAGCAGGATATGAACTTGTAAGGTTTATCCTAATTTTATAACCGTAATTTTATGCATCTTTCCTATCCATTCTAGCTTCAGTTTAGTATTTCCTACCAGAATGTATTTTCAGAAACGTGGTTAATGCAGATGAGTAAGAGTAGTATTAAGTCGATGTTTCACCGACTTCGCTAGAGAGTCCGAGTTCCTGACTAGCGTGCGTTTCCCTTTGGCTACGTCTCTCTAAGCTAATGGTACGCTCGGCCGTACTTTAGACCCTTGTTTCGCTTCGCCGGCTTAGTTAAGATTTAGGAGCCAACTACTTAGAATCTTGATAGTTTCGGCTATACCTTTCAATTAGCTTTAGTTAAGCTAGTTTAGTTTAATTTCATACTAATTTAAGTTCAAGCCCAAGTGGAGGCTTTGCTGTACACTCCAAATTAGGAGCTGATTGTGTCATATTTATTTTGGAAAATAAAGGGTAGTTAACTCTCCTTGAGTCTTACGTCTATTATTGGCTTCTTAATCGCTATGAAAGATAAATCAGTGGAAAATAAAATTAAAATAATTTATCCTGATAAAGAAGGCGTTAGCCCTATCAAGCTCTCCACCATGTCGTTTCAGTAAAAGGCCTTTTCATGACTCTTTTTCAATACCTTTTCTAATCCTTTGTTTAAGAAATGCTTAGCCGGATGCCTTACAATTTGGATCACTGCCAGAAAATGAGCTATATCTTTATGCACAACTTGAAGCAGCATTTCTATAGGAATTATTGATATATGCCATCAATGCTGTCCAACATTGCAGAAGACACTCTGTTATAAATGTACAGGCGTAATTGAACTGCCGCGTAACCAAAAAGAAATCAGATCTAGAAATCTGACTGGGCATTTTCTGAACAAAGAATGAACCTACCACTTTGGTGAGAGGTGAAATTTCACCAAACTGTTGCTTTTGTTGAATGGAGTGGATTTCTGAGTGAGCTTGCGAATTTTTTCTTTGCCCATATTTTGCAACCGTGCGCGCATACCAAGCCATTGAATTGAGATGGAATTCATTTATCCAAAAACGATTTAATTGTCAGTTGTGACTTCCTAAAATTTTCTGAAAGAAAATTAAAATATTTTTACTTTACAAAACTGGGAGATTAATTTCATGAAAGGGGGAATTATGCCTATTAATCATTTTCAGTTCTGCCATAATCATTTGTCTTTTATCATTTCCTCATCTTTCAGATAGGGTTTTAAGGCTGCAGCTAAAGATTTCTTATTAAAATTTCACCAAGAGGAATTTATGGGGTAGAAATAGCATGCCAAACATTGTTTCAGATTTGACTACCCTGCAAATTTCGTACATATGTATATGTGTACGTGTGCCCTTACGAAAATGCGAAGCAGTGTCTTCTAAAAAATCGCCTCGTGGGCCTAACTTTAGCTAAAAACAAATTCTTCTATAAAACTTTTAAAAATGTTCGTTTCTTTTTGAAATTGTATTAAAATAACTTGGATATTAACCGAAACAAGGATTATGGAAGGAATGTGAGGGAATTTAGTTAGTTTTAGTTTAGCATTTTAGTATGTATTTAAACTCATAATTTGACTTGAGCTTCGAGAAAGGACAATCAATTCAATAAGCAAGCTGTGAAAGTTTTTCGATTCAAGGTCAGGATTGTAAAAGACATGATCAAAGTTTTGCCAAAAGAATTGCTAAATATTATAGACATTTCCGGTAATAAAGTGCGGATGCAATTGGTCTTGAAGGATGTCAGTTCCCGACATGAACATTGTACATCACCTGTTCTTTAGTTTTGACTTTTGGCTAGGATAGCTTTGCATTAAAATGTTCGGAACTCATCTTGTACACAGTCAAGCTTTTAGTGATAATTCAGTGCAGTGAGAGATTTCATAATAAGATCACACTTTGTGAAGAATCCTTTTTCTCGATTTTTTATGGCATTCTTTTCTAAGCATTTTACTTCCACATCTCATTTATCCTGGAATATATGAGCACCTTTCCGAAGCTCACGAGTTCACTCATTTTCTTTTGGATGTTACTTTAAGCCTAAATGTATCACAGATTTTTGGTGAATTTTGAAAATCTTAAGATTTTTTGCTGCGAAAGTACAAATGACTGATAGAATTTCACATTTGAGTAAAACTGTTCATTTCCTCAGCAGTTATTGTTAATTGTCACAGGAAAGGAAATAAGAACGGACAAATGTTCAAAATAGAAAACAGCTATCGAATGCAGTACTCTCCACCACCTGTTGTCAATCGCTTTTTATTTTCTATGAGTCTTTTATTCTGAGAATATATGGCGTATCTATTTCAGTTTTTGAGGTTTATTTATTTATTTTTAGCTAATAGTTAATTTTTAGTACTTTCCTATCACTCTCTATTCACCCACGCTTTTCATGCCAGAACATAAATGAGATAGCGAGGGTTTATTCAGATTAAGGTGTAAAGAAATGCTATTTAAGCAAGAGTTTCGGATGTTAGTGTTAGAGTATGTCTGCATATTCCAGGCCACTTTGTGCCGTGATTATTAGAGATTTGATTCTGTGGCGTTAAGTGCTTCTAGCCGTTTGGCTTGTCTCGCCGGTTTTTCTGCAAACTAGAGCCTTTTCTGCGCATTAAACTATTCTGTGAGCTGTTAAGCTAATCTACCACATTTGAAATTATTCAGCTTTACGTATTTCTGTTAAGCCAGAAGTGTTTGGCTGGTATAAACCCAAGTTGGGTAATTTTTAATTTTGTATGCGAATAAAAGGGATTATACGTTCTTATCTTGTCTTTTGTTTGTTTCAAAAGGGCTAGAAGATAATTCTTCAATAGACTTTTTGATGTCTATAGTGCATGTTCCCTAAGAAAACTAGACTTTATAATATTTAAACAAGAAGTTGCATATTACACATTGAATACACATATTGTTCTGACAACCTCTTTATATTTACGTAAAGAGTCATGTGAAACAAGAGAGGCACATTCAAATTCGAAAATATTAAATTCCAATCCTGATAAAAATTCAAATTTCTGTCCAATTGCGGATTCCAGGGATCATAAGTTGTTATATTTTATAAGTTCTTAGACATATCATTACGGAAATAGGAAGAACAGTTTTTTACTCGGCTTCCTGTATGTTATAAATATATGCATTTTGGGGAGATTTTCGGGCATTTTTTCATATTCTTTCTCTAATATTGAGTACTCTGTTTAGATAAATGGAATAAATTGCCTTCGTAAGCTGACTGTAAGACCATGGGTTTTAGATCAAAAGCGTTATAAGGTCACAAACCCAAAAGGAATTTTTAATTTAATCTAAGCTATTCTTTTATGAAGTAATTTCAAAATGATTGGCTTTCTTCCGTAAAGTTTTGGTTTCTGAGCAAATAGAGTAAATATGTTGACAGTTAATTTAATCGCACCGAGGGTTTAAGTCGTCGCGTAAATAGTGTTCTACGAATATCTGAAACAGATTATCTGAAATCAATTAGTAGGGGGACCGTCACAAAATTTATGAAGTTATGCGATAAAATGCTATTTCTTGTTACTTTTCAAATTATTAGAACTATGCAAAGGAAACATTTTTCCAAAGCTACCAGTACTATTTGGATTTAATAGCATGCTACCATATAATGTTTTACTTTTAATTTTGTGGGATACAGCAAATAAAGTTTTATTGTTCACAGAAGAATGCTCGAAAATGCATGTCCATTAGTAGGAAGCATACATTTCCAAAGCAGCTTGATGAAAATAGTATTGAGTCTTCATGGGAACATTATATATGCTTAAACGAGAGAATGAATGAATTATTTAACTGATATTCCTGTGCAGTAAAATATTGCCCTTTTTACTTTAAATTAGTTTTTATCAATTTGTATTTTCACATTTATAATTTCAGCCTCATTAGTAATTTGCCAATGACAGCAGTTGCAAACATTCCATGTTGAAACGGATTCAAATGCATTTGTCTTATACTATTACTTTCATAAGATTCAAGAGAGATTTTCTGTTCTCGAGGTTTATGATTATTGTATAAGAGCAAAATTTCAATGTTATTACAAGCAATTACACTTTTTCGAACTCTGAATAAAAGCAGGGTTTTATCTTTTTTGTTGTCTTAATTCTGATTATTTTAAACACTGGGTCAATATGATATACAAAACGAGTAAGGCCGGAGAATTCTTTGGAATTTTTCTAGTTTTTAAATGTTTTCATGACATTTCTTAATTAAACTCCCTTACATATATTTCAGATTATATCCATTTATCAAACCATTGACACGTCAATAGAACTTTGACTTGCAATTCTGGAACTTATATGGTTAAACAAAACTGTATTAATTTCGATAATCCTATCCTTTAAGTGCCGTATTAAAATTATTCATTACAATGTGTTTGAATTATTGCAAACAACTGCGCATTTTTTATTAAATCTTCGAGGGTGAGAAAGTTGATAGTTACTAATGGTTAGTCTTTGTATTACATTACATCTCGGAAAACGCTTACTAAATAACACTCACATAATTTTAGATGCTAATAGCAAGAAAAAAAGAAAATCTGCTGAAAGCGGAAAAAAAATCCTACGAATAACAAATGTTTGTCGTGGAAAGCAAATTTACGCAACAAATTAAACAATAAAAAAGCAATCCTTCTGCCATTTCCTATAACGATCTGGACCACGCGTCCATCCCCACCCCTTTCTCCTTCTTCCTCCATTATCACAGTAGCGCTGTTATTACATATTTTCCTTTTTTTATTATAGTTATTACTACTATTACGTCTTGTCCATCACTTTCGTTCATTTCCTTCCCTCCCACTTGCTTTAGTGTATGAACCGGTGATGCGTTCAATGACGGTTCACCGGATACCGGTTTCAGCCCTGATGAACAGAAACAGGCGGTGCCAGCAGCAGAGGTCGGTCTTAAAGATCGATTAGCCGGCCTTAAAGATCGATTAGATAGATTAGATCGGTGGGGTTACGACAAGGCCGAGGCCAAAAATATTCCCCCATACGCATTGTTTCTGTCATAGGAAATATGCTTCACCAATAGAATTTTTCCGGAAGCTCGAACCTTAGCAACAGATTCGATTAGGAATGTTTTAGAACAGTAATGTCATTGAAGGGGTTTCCTTATTGGAACTGTTTGAACCCCGTGGAGGTCTTTCTTATCTTCGAACTTAAAAACCACCCTGTTTCTGGCGCATTAAGGAAGAACAATCACATAATGAGAAAAATAAATTATTTCAACTGGTGATTGATTTTAATTATGAATTATTTTAAATGATTTACGAAAGCTTATGATTTATTAATTCTTGTGAGCAATATTTCGAGAAAATATTATAAGATCTGTAAGCAGGACTATACTGTCTACTCAGACGTTATATTCTCGGGTAGGAAAATTTTTCTAGGGATTTAAAAATATTTAAGTATTCATATATGAAAAACAAATGTAAAATCTTTAATTTAAGGGAGGAGTTTTCCTTATTGCTTGTGTCTGTAATAAAGCGCAATAAAATTAAATATTCAAGACAAAAAAAGAGGAGAATATCAAAAGAACTTCTAAAAGCATCGAATGCGAATAGTTTTTGTTAATATTTGAAATATGAAGGAAATTTATTTTCTAACTATATGAATTGCACTGTATGAGACACAAGTTTGGTAATTTATAAGAACATTTTCTGATTTCGTCTTTAAAAATGAAATAACGAACATAGATGAAACTTAAAGATCTGAAGAAATAACAATTGAAACGATTTAAGTTTTTTAACCAACATTACTTTCCCCTATATTAGATATTAAATAAGTTTGTGGTAAATAATTTTAACCTGTTTTAATCACTTTCATCGAACAAATATTGCATATTAATAATTATTGAATACATACTTCAAAACATATTAATAACAGGGAACAATATGTTTTAAAGAACTACCTGTAAGTAGATTTCGTCATCTTTATTTATTTTATCTTCTTCCATGATTTCCTACTCCGACATTCCGATTAATTATGTTTTATGAAAAGAGTGAAAGAGTTATTGATTTATCTAATTTTATATCATGGCCCTTTCATAATTATGCTAATAGGCTTAACGTATGGCATAACTTTACGATTCATGGAAACGTACTTAACTATTAACTTCAAAGGGCGTATTTAGTTTTGAACTAAGCAGTTCTGTTTAGTTGCAATTCTCTTCTATTTTTTCTCATTTCCATTTCCTGCCAGAATGTTATTTCAGTTTCTCGCGTCGTGCGAAGTAGAGTAGAAAGATGCTATTTAAACTGGTGTCTGAGTTACTTCAGAGAGAGCGTGTTCTGCCTTTCGGCCTCTTTGCGTCGCTGATAGTTAAGTTTGTTATTTTAGGGCAGTGCATATTAATTGCCGGGCGGTGTACGTCTGTGGTAGGCCTAAACCTAGTTCGATTTAATTTTTCCGTGCAGTTTCGGTTGATTATTTAAACTTAGGCTTATTTTTAAGCTTCATATTTCTATTTTGAGTTACAGCCAAGAGTATTCTCTCAGTTTTGTAAGCACCAGAAGTGCCGACTGTAAATCCTTTCTTGAGTAGAAAAAGGTTTTTTTTACTCTTTCCGCGAGTTGTTAATTATACAGTTTGAAATTAGCGAACATTCGCTTCACAGTGCAAGTAAAGATCTAACCAACAAAGGAACTTTAATTTATCTAGAATCTTACAAACTGCACAGCTATCTAAAAGATATAATAGTTCTAATTATCAAAACTATGAATTACCCCACATCTCCTTATAAACAAAAAAAGTGTAATTTCAATATGTCTCATAATTACTATGTAAAAGTTCACGCTTTTTTCACCTTAGAAATCCTTTCCTGCTTTCATTTTGTAAATTGAAAAAAAAAATATTTCTTTACTGCATAAATCTGATTTCAGACAAATTTTCTAGTTGTTGAAATTATTAAGTTGTTTGGATCAATAAATATATAAAAAAGCAACTGTGTCTTCGCCGAGAAAATTCGAACTATGCTTCTTTTAATCTGCTAGCTAGATGTTCTAAGCACTTATACCTCAACAGCACTCATTAGGATACATAATAATTTCTTACAGTCCTCCTTTTATTTTTAATTTTAATTTTCAACTTTTTTCCTCCGCCGCCATACAGAGAAGCATCCAGAAGATATTGCCCAACCAGATAGGGAAAGGAACCGAGATTGCTTAATTTATAATTTTCAGAAATTTACATTATTTTGCTACGGCTGGGAAGAGGCAGGAGAAACGGTCAACTAAATCCATGTAGGGAAGTCTTATTGTCTGATTTCTTTTAGTTCAGGTTTCACTGTAAAAGAACATTAAATTTTTTGGAGCAGGAAACATCAAAGAGCAACTATGCTCTAGTAATTAGCTCGCATCTCACAGTTTGCTAGATCGACGTGCTACACTTACACAACGAGAGCTTGCACAGGACAATATGATGATTTCCTACAAGTAAATATTATGAATAAGTGTACATTATATTCCACCTGCAGAACGAAGTGAATAAAGGAAAAATTAGATTATTAAAAGTATTATGTACATACAAGAACGTGGATACTTTGAATCTGCAGACAGAAGTTTTTTGATGTTGAGAAGCACATCTCTTTCAAATGATGTGCTGAATATTGAACATGAAGCGCGTCTGCATTGCTAGTATTGCCAGTATCACTACGATTAGTTGTGATACTGGCAGTTGAGATTACCACAAGTTCCCGCGAAAGTGTGCTGCAAAATCCACTTCTAAGGCTTTGCATAGCTCATTACAAAATTTTAATAACTTCTATCTTATTATTTTTCTAGTAAAGGTGCCTGATCAGAAAAGATGTTTTATTATACACTATGAATCACACTTTTGTAAATTTTTCCGAGTCTAAAATAAAGCAATTCCTGAGTATGTAAATGGTAACATGTTGGTTTCATCCTTCAACTAAATCCAGCATGCTTAGTTGTCCGAGGGTTGCTTAACCATTTTGGGGAAACTTCTGTTACTTAAAAGTCAACTTGCATAACTTGCATATCGTTTATGATACGCAAGTACTGATATTGTATTCAAAAGGAAATACGCTGTATATTCGAATTTATATGAATTTCATTTCTTTAAAAGAAAATTATGATGAAATTGGTAAAGTCAGTTTGTTTAAAAATATGTTCCATGCCATGGTATATTTAAAACAGTTGTAATCTTTTCCATTTTTAGAACATTTAGCCATATTAAATAGGCATTCAAAATAACATTTTCTATCTTTTATCATAGAAAGTAATCCTTCTCTTTCTGCGGTGCTGAAAAACTATTTGCGTGCATCAAAACTAGTTATATACGACTGGTATTTTATTCGCTTATAAAGAATTTATTACAACGGAACGTCCCTTAAAATTAATGTAAAATATTTTATTCATTATTAATATTCTAACAAAAATTTAGCTTAAAATTGTACTACTTATGCTTTTCAATATTATTTGAAAACTATGTATGCTGATTTGTGGCAAAATATCCCAATCTTGGTAAATTACAGTACTTTTGATCTATGACACTTAGGAAGAAAATAGATACTAATAAAATTATTAAAAATATTTGTTTAGCTTTCTCACGTCAAAAATAGAATGTTGGTAATGGTAAAATACAATGGAAAGGCATCTAGTAATAAAGACCGCTAGGACATGTAGTTTTCCATTGGATTCAACTCATGTTAACTTCTTAAGTTCATAGAATTCACAATTACAAAACTCGACTCCAGGGTAAATATTTTCATCATAAAGACAGTGTGTTCCTGCAGTTTCATATGTGCTATGCTGCACCCTAAGCTACTCTTCGAGTGTGGTGGCAGAAACAAAGCTAGGGGATATAGTTTTGATGAGTAGGAAGCAGACTGCATCTACCTATGCCTTGTATCTCGAAATAACATAATACTTTTTACGTATGTCTGTAGAAAAATAACATAATACTTTTTACGTATGTCCGTAGAAAGCGCAGAAGAAAACGAAGATGATAAACAATAACAGGACAAAATAATTCGTTAACTGAATTCAAGTAAAGCGTTTCAAGATAATATAAAGTATAATAGTACTTGATATTCTTTAGCCTAAGAATGAAATCAAGAAAACTAGTTATATTATCTATCAGATATATTTCGACCAAGTGGAGAGGGTACGATTTCAAGATATGCCACTAAACAGGATCTTTATACTTGCAGTATGTCTTCAGAGATCTTCAAAAGTGAAACTTGCGTACAAAAGTTTAGTCTAGCAAAACGGAAAACACACCAGCGTTCTGTCTTTCGGGTAGGAACCGTCTTCGTGGAAGTTTCCTAACTGAAAGTCTTCGGATTTTAGCCTTTTCAGATACCTTACTCACAACTGAACAACAACAAAATACACTGGTTTCCAAAATTAAAGGAAGTATCACAAAAATAGCAATAACGCGTAAACATTACCTAATCCGTATAAAATTTGAATATGTTCTCAAATGAGAATTGAGGAGTAAAACTATAGTACGCAGATTAGTGGGGCTGGAATCGAAATACGTCATCTGCGAGGAGAACAAAATTCATGTTTCAGAGCAAGCCTGCAAATTTTGCTGTGATATTGAGAGAAGAAATCTAGCCAATTTATAACAATGTCCTCCGGGCATAACGTTTCCGAAGAACTGAGGTGGAGAGTTTTTAGTAAACTAGAGGCAGAACAAAGTCAGACAGAAGTTGCCAGATAACTAAGTGGAAGTCCATCTGTGGTTCATAGACTTTGGGAACAATTTCTAACCACTGATTCGGCATCCAGGAGGCTCAGCTCAGGACGGCCAACTGTTACGATGAGCGCTGATGATAGCGCTAATTTGTTGTTCTGCGCAAGAAGGAACAGAACCTCCTCTCCGACTCGACTCAGATTATCCCTTGCTGCAGCCACTAGAAGGTTGGTGGGAACGTCAACCATGCTCAAAAGGCTTTACGAAGGATGCATGTACTCAAAGTTACCAACCATATACGTGCCACTCACGTCACGTCATAGAACGGAAAGTTTGAGATGAGCACGTCAGTATGTCGTCAGGAGAGCTGATCAATGAAGGTCTGTTCCCTTTACGGATGCGTCCATGTTTAGCCTCCAAAGCGACAGTAGGCGTTATTTGATTTAGAGAGAACCTGGAACCCGTTTTTTTCCATCAAACATCCGTGGAAAAGATGCATACGGAGGAGATATTCTGTGTTTGTGGTGGTATCTCTTTGAGTGGACCCACAGACCTCCATATCTTTCCATACGGGACTATGAATGTTTAGGGACTATAGGGCTGATATGCATGATGATGTGCGCCCTTATGCAGGGGCAATAGGTGATAATTTCCTGCTACGGGACGACAACTGTAGATCGCACAGGGTTCGCACCGTGGATAATTATCCTCAGGAGCAAACAACTGAGCGCTTGGAGTGCCTCCCTTGATCATTGGACCTGTATCCTATTGACATGACGGGGTGCTTTAGGAAGACACAAGCTGCTGTCAGTCCTCCTCTTCAGACCCTACGCTTGCTACTGCTTTGCAAAAGCAATATATCTCACTTCCTAAGGAATTCATAGACTGCATAATTGACAGCATCACTAATCGCTGTATGTGTCGTATTGCTTGTCGTAGAGGAAATCATTCTCCATATTAAAGGTAATTCTCCTATAAAAGCTGACACATCCGATTTGTTCATTTTATACATATGATAATTTCTACAACACCATAATTGTGCTGTACTTTCTTTTTATGCTATTTTATGCCTTATTATGCGTTGTATACTCTGGGTCAGTTTGATTAAATTCTACATGTAAGTTTTTGTATAATCGTCATTTTTGTGATTTTTCCTTAATGAATGATAACCAGTATATTTGGAGCATCTTTTCCGGCAGAGAACAGGATATGGTTGAAGCGTAAATTTTCATCAGAATTTTGTTGAATCCAAAGGTCATTTTTGCTTTGAATAACCATTAGCTTTGAGCAAGATGCACCACTGGAGCAACAGATGTTCCGCTCGCAAAAAAAGGCGAAGATAACACACATACCGCTATGCCTTGGGAAGGATTCGAACTTTCTCCATTGATTTCAGGCTAACCGTCAGCTTCCGCTAACCGCAGTGTCATCTTATTGTCCGTACATACGGCGATATATATTTTCCTGTACATAAAATGATGGGACTATACCTGCAGGACCAATGGTAAAATCCAGGTGTCACGCTCACTTCTACCTGTACCTGTGTAACAGTAATATTTTTGTTTGGGGGGGAGACAGGTTAGAGGGAAGCTATGTTTTATTACATGGTATAATCTATATTATATCTATAAGTAATTTAACATTCATTTTATTTTAAAATAAAAAATCACTATTCTCAACTCGTTAATACCAGTTCTAGTAAAATGCTAGAGATATTTGCTCGATTATCGTCTGAGAAACCTCTAATTCATAAAATGCCACATTTCTGATAAAAGGAGAAAATACGTTTGTACCGTGAATCGAAAATTTCTTTGTTTATTATTTGAAGCAATATTTTGTAACTTTGACAAAAAAATGTGTGGAGGGGGAAGGATGTGTCTTTGGTCACTTCTGGCTAGGAATACATTCTCAGTTTGAATTCTTCTTTCTCTAAGGTCCTAATTTCAAATAATGTGAGAAGACTCAAAAGTGAAACCTTCTGATGTTTAAAAGATTTAAAAAAGGCAATTAAAATACAAATTGTAAAATAAATTTTTTCCGAAATACAGAATAAACCCATGATACACGCCTGCATTGAAAGAAATGTTATTTTCATCCTTAGCTGCTAGTTTATTGTTTCTGAGCGCCAAGAATGAAAACAAAATTTGAAATCGAAGTTAAGCTGACTGAAAGATATTAAAATTTTTTAATATTTTCCGTTTCTTACTTTTTATGTCCAGGAACTTTTAATATCTTCCAAACGGGAACTAAAATTATCAAAAAAGCAAAGAAACTTGATCCGACCATAATTTGAACAATCTGGGGTTTCTTATTCAGGTTTTTTAATCAATGAAGCATGTTGTAAATGCAAAAAACTTATTTTTCAGAAATTAGTTCTCCAAAATTACTTATAACATGCATATATATCTATACATAATAAAACAATAAAAAAACCTTAAAGCCTCCTCAAGAAATCAATAAAAAATCATTTTTATACAAATTACGCGTAGAAATTATCTTATTTCCTTATATTTTATAAATACAGCTTTGGTACCTTGATTAACAATGGTCTAAGTTAACGAGGTAGTACGTTGTTAGCAAATAGTTGCTGTAAGCAAAAAATGTCTTGGTTAACGAAGTAAGCTTTGGTTTACGACGCATAGTCGATTGGTGGCAGATTTCAATGAGGCACGCGGAAAATACTCGATTTAAATGAGATTATATATATTAGTACAAAATTAAGAAAATTTGGGCACTATGTCGAATTTCTGAAAAATTAATGGAGAGATTATAATAAATATGGTATGAATATACATTTATAATAGAGAAAGAGGTATAGCATTCGAAAGCCATTTTATGTAAGCCATGATTATCCGTAAAGCTCATAGTGCAAGAATGTTCAAAAACCCACATTGTGATATCGAACTGAAAATGTGTTTAATCTGGGGTGTGGTCCCTTCTCACAGCCAGGCAAGTTTATCCAGTATGCCAGACAGTAGACAGCTTATCCAGTATGCCATCATAACATGATGGCATACTGGATAAAGGAGTCCCTATGTCAATCGATGCCACTATGCAGCATGGCAGTTTATAAGTTTGGGATGGTTCTCAGAGGAGGGATAGCGAGATGAAATTAACCTCCCAAGAGTTTCCTGGACATGCTTTGTAGGATGAAGGTCAGAAGATCCATGCGACGCATATCCTCACTTTCCAGGAAATCGTCGACAAACTAAGCTCTATGTGGACCAGAGTTCTCGTCCATTAACAGGAGCCCAAACCAAAAGAGCCTTTGAAAAGTCGAATATAGGGCTTTAAGATCTCCTCTCTATACCTCATAACAGTCAAGCAGCCTTTGTCAAACACATGCATGCTATGTGGCAGTCTAATATAATGTCAACCCAAACCACTACACCTCAACAACCGTAATAATCATTTTCTCTATTGAGGGAGGGATGGTATAGTGTTCCAGGCTCTCTCCACAGGTACGCTGAGAATCAGTGTCAAGGAATCTCGACTCACCTGTAAAACGTACGATGCTTCAATGAAGTCCGGCCTGAGGCGTATATTGTCTGCATCATGCTAAATGCGCTTTCTTGTGTGCTGTGAGCTGGTCTTCTGGCATGCAACCCCATGTCATGGAGCTTTCGAGCTACTGTAGACTGAGAAACTCGGAGTACAGCAAAAACATATAGTTGACATAAGCGTTATAAAGCTGTAGCTGTGTCTCCTTGCTGAAAGTGCCAAATAAGGAACCTCATTCGTCAGTGTGGATTTTAGTAGATCGTTTTTAGGTCTTCTCGATATGTATCCTGTGCCCTGATAACTGTTTCATAAATTGCGACGATACTGGGAGTTATACTGAGCTCTGTATCCACTTGCGCTTGTGACAGGCCTGCTTCCAATTTACCGACAATTTTCCATTTCATTTCATTATCTATACATTCATGGCTACTCATTTTACCTGCCAGCCTATAAATTTTAACCCAATTCATGAGAGAAACACAATGAATGTCGAGAAGGAATATAAGCAAACAAATCACCGGAAACCTCTTGTGTTTTATATCCCCCAGCCCAATTACAACTCCGCAGACACGCACTTGAACGCTTACGTATTTGACTCTGAATAATTAGTACCTTTAGTTCAATACTTTACGTAAAAATAGATGTTATTTGCAAATTCTCTTAATTTTCACAAAGTATGTATACATACACACACACGCACACACACACACACACACATATATATATATATAAAACATATATACTCTGTGCAAAATTATACATATATATATATATATATTAAGCAAAAATTAAAAATTTTAAGCAGATTCAGAAATCGTATTAGGATAAAAGAAAGCTAAAACGAACTTCGTTCAAAGTAGTGTAAACAATCACTATGCAAAACTGATTAAGTGAAAAAAGGTTTATTACAAAATTAAAATAAAAATTTAAACTGAAACCAATTTCAAAAAACATACTGAAATGCAAAAAAGCAGACCAAAAATTAAACTCTCTTAAAGCAAAGCAAAAAGCTACTTGAATCCAAAAAATGTTGAAAACAAAATTAAAAAAAATTAAAGTTAAATGCTTTATTATTTTCTGTGGCATTTTTATGAGGGGGTTTCTGTGGCATCGTGTAAGATTAAAAACAATGGCTTGTCGCTGAGGTAACCAATGTGCCATTCACAAAATTAATTAATATTTAAAATAAAAAACTAATTAGGAAAACTATTTAAATTGGAAAAATCCTGTTTTTTAATTGGCTGACCGAAAGGCCTAAAACAAAAAATATCCCTTAGCTAAATATATAAATAAATAAATAAGTAAATAAAAATGAAAGTCAAAATTGAAAATAGCCGCAGCATGTAGACCGAGCTAAAACGAAAAAAGAATGTAAATGTTGCTAAGTAAGGGCGATAGAAGTGAACTTGTGGAAATTCATGCAGCAATGGCACGTCTTGAAGAGTGTGTGTCACGAATTTTAATAGCAAATGTAATATTGTGTAGGTAAGATGCATCGATCCTAGTTAGGTATTCAGTTAAGTTAACCTTAATTAATTTGTAAATGAGGCCATTATTCCAAACTCTGTCAAATGGTTTAGTTGCCTTAAGAAGCTTTCTAATGTAATTTACTACTTTAAGGACTTGAGGGGTTGAGTTATGGGTGTATCTAAATTCAAATTGTTCAAGAGGTGTAAAAGCATGTGATAGGATATTATTGTGCATAAAATATAGACTGATTTTTCTGTAATTTTTGAAAGGTTACTAAGAAGTTTGATGGGGCGATAGTTTTGCGGGAAAGTGTTATTTTATTTAGGTTTGGGGAAAATTATTATTGTAGCGTGTTTCTATGTAGTGGGAAAGTCTCCATTTGTCGAATAAAGTATGAAATGATTGTAACTAATTAAGTCAAATAAAAGGTTATTATCTCAATTTTTACCACAGCAATACCAAATGAGGTGTTAAGAGGTAAAATCGCCTCGAGCAATTGGGATGGGATATTAAACGTACCTGAATTCAGTGTCGCTGAGGTGATTTGCTAAATTCTAGAGACTGCAATATTAGCCCGATCTATTGTGACTATTACAAGGGTGCTCTCGAAATTATGAGTGTTGCGGGGTTTGTGCAAATGATATATGTTGTATTTTACTTGCACGTTCAAAGAAACTGTCGCTCGATCTATGACGGTGTCACGTAAATTTCGAATGAGCTACACAAAGTAAAATGGTGCGTGTTACAACGTGTTCTTAGAACGGACAGAGACCTCAAGCGGCCGAGCAGTAAAGTTGATGAACACTGGTAGTTAGATCTGAGATCGTATCTCAGATCTAACTACCAGTGTTCTATTATGGGCTGGCTACTTGGTTGGTTTTCGTGATTTTTCCTATGTTTAATGTGGATACGAGTCAGTTTCCCTTAAAACGTCCTCGAGGAAGGCATTCCTTGCAATAGGCCGATAGCCTTTAAGTTGTTGCCTTAATCAATTAACCTAACTTAACCTAGGACTGACACTTCAAAGCACAACACTAGGGTGCTTCGAAACATTCCGAGCATGCTTTATAAAGTGCGTTGTATGAAGTGTTGCAACCATGTTCTTTGGACGTGCATTTCCACGCGTAACGTTGGTACTTCTCGAAAAGTTCCCAGGATGTGCTACGTTATACATGGCTCGCTAAAGTGACACATGTTCCAGTCATGTTTTTAGGATATACATTTAAACGTACAACACTGGTACGCTTTTGAACATTTCTGTCTTATGCTATAGAGTACATTTTAATTATATAAGGCTTAGAATTATTATAAAAATTTCAGGCAAACATTAAATTATCGTTTTGAACACATATCTTGGTCAAATGATTTTTTATTTTGCCGCTGTGTTCTTTAACGAAAGCATGTTCATTAAACATTTATTATAAAAAAGTTTTATTCGTATAAAATATCACAAACATTAAATGTAATTTTTTCAAAAATAGTATAAAATTATATTACTTAAAATTGCACATCATATAGTTAATATGTGTACATTGCTCATAGTTTCTAAAACTATTTAAAATTTTATGTCTTTTTTTCTCTTCACATGAACTGATTTCTATAGTACATTTTTAAAATTTCGAGTGGATCATTTCAGCTGCAAATAAAGCTAGATTTTTTAAGAAAGAAACATTTAAACTGCTTCATTTGGACAGATCCGGACAAAAAATGCTCTATTAAAATTATTGAAGATTTTAGAGCAAATCGTAGTATAATGATTAAACAAATTACATTCAAAAATTGGTGATTTAACTATTTCTGATCAGTAAAAGAACTTTTTTGAAATTACAGGAAGAAAATACTTTTCATTGTAGTATACATTTTGTTATCGATGAATTACAGTTATGCTATGAAGCAAGAGGAACTTTCTTGTGGCGATCATCGTCAATACTTTTTGGTCTTCCGAAAATGTAGTCTCATTAGAGAGGCTTGTGTTTAATACTAATTTATAATCTCCGAAAGATTACTTACTTTCAGAAGTGGACGTCTTAGGCGGTCGTCATTAAAGTGTTTGCATAAATCGCATCGCTGCCCTTTTTAATAAAAATGAATACATTACTAAATATGAATTAGAGAACATAAATTTATATTTGTAAGATACAGAAAATGCGGGAAAATATACACTGTGTATTATGAAATAATATAGAAAATCTTATAAAACTATATTCTTTCGCGGCATTTTGATCCGAGCAAACCGTTAGTTCTTGAAATATTTATGTTCTTTGGTGGAGCAGAAACCGTCATTTTAAAATTCACATGTAGTGTCCTGCAAATTGTGGATTAAAGATAGATTTTTCGGTATGGGTATATTGTTGTAAGATTGTTTAGTTTTAACTACTATATTTTATTTCTGTATTTTATTTGTTATCTAAGTAAACATCAAAATATTTTTGAGTTTGTGTGTTTGTATTACTTGTTGCCAATTTGGGTAAAGTATTTGATTAAAGATTTGTTTAGTCTTAGACTACTTTTTGAGATTACTGCCGATTTAGTTAAAAATTTGGTTAGCCTTTGACTAACTTTTAGGTTTCATGTTAAGTGAGTAAAGTAAGAGTTTGTTAACATTCTATTAAAAACTGATATTTTAAAGACTATACATATATATTGAAACTCCAATTTTTTTCCTTAATCATATTTTGAACATTCGCAATGAAATTTTGTTTAAATAGTATTCAGAAAAGTAAATTTTTAAAACTAGAAACAGTGAATCGTGCTATAAATACAGTAAGGTATATTTATTATCAATGTATTATTGTGCATTATGTATGTATTATCAAAATATACTCTCCAGAAATGAACAAAAACGGGCGCTTAACTTTACTTCTTTTAACATGTGTGATTACGCTGATTGATATTGTAATAAGACTCCAGTTTCTGTAATTTTGACTAATTTCTTTTGTATGTGTTAAGTATTATGAAAGAAATGAAGAAGTTATATAAAAAATTCATTAATATATACTCTAGAATTCATTCATTAATATATACTCTTTAATTTTCTGATATTTTATAGACACATTTTAAATTATAACTTATAATTTAATATAACATTAAGTAAACGTTCTTATGCTTCACATTAGAATGACTTATAAAGTTTTCATTTTAACATGAGCTGAAATTTGAAATAGTTTCTAAGTAATTATCCAAGGGGGTATTAATGCTAAGTTTTTATACAAAATTATTTCGAGCAATATATTATAAGGATCTCAATTAAATTTATTTCTTATTTAAATTATCGAAAAATGCAGCCTGGGTAAAACATAGAGTAACATCAAATAGAACATTTTTCTACCCATGGGTAAAAATTCAATGAAACGTTTTCGATACTCAAGAAGTAAAACACGTTTGATCTTATAAGTAACCTGAATCCATTTAGTTCAATAAATAATTTAATTATATTCTAATAAAGGCTAACCGCTTTTAGATGTGGTTTTCTTAAGGAGACAATCTTCCTGAAAAGTTTTTATTGTGCGTAAATACTGATTAAAAATTATTTTTTAGTTGAGTGCGAAAAACGAATTTCAGTAAATGTTTATATGAAGGGAATGAGTTTAAATAAACAGCTCAGTATTTTGATAAACTTATGTATACGTATAATAATACTTATGCAATTATCTTTTTAGTACTTATATATATATGAAGTTTTCTGAATAAAGCTGATAAAGAAAATTAATGTACTTTTATTAGAAAATCAAGATGGAATTTTTTTACAGCACGTATTTACAAGAGTTAAAAATTAGAATTTTTTTCTTTATTGAGAAATTCATATCGTATTATATAAATAATTTTATGTTAAAGTTTTTATTTACATAAAATTATTCTATCCAGGAACAAATTATCCACAAACGTATGCAATCAGATATGTCAATAATTTTCAAAATGTGAGTTTGTAAGATTTTAGTTAAACTAACCAAGTTTTATTTTAATTTAAATCTTTCTATCTTCTCTCTGTTTCAACTTCCCGTCAGAAGAAGCGCGCGTTTTCAGCTTATGCTAATTTGAAGTACAGCCAAGTGCTATTTAAACCAGAGGTAGAAACCTCTCAATGTGAGAGAGCTTAGTCTCAGATCACGGTCACTCTGCTCAACGTTTGCCTGACCAGCTAGCAGTTAAAATTTATAAGCCATAGTGCTTACTACGTGATTGCATTGTGAAACAATTTGAAGTGCTCTAGTATTAGTATATCTTGCTACGCACCCTTTCAGGTAGAGGCCAATCTCCGCGAATTGCTCTGTGAGCAAGGTTTAATTAGATTTCTATTTTAGTTTTAGTTTTAAAATTATTTGATTGTTAAGTTCGACCCAAGTGCGGTCTTTTACTTTCTGTATCTCTCCCGAGTTGGGAAGTGTGTAAATAATAGTGATTTATTAAAAGAGGATTTCAAATCCCTTTCAAGCGCAGTTATTCGCCAATACAGTATCTACACCAGAACATAGCGTACCTTCCGCTCCCTGTTCCAGTTCAGGACTTGAGACTTGAAGATAAGGACCCTATTACAGACTTTACTATGTTTCCTAAAATGATGCACAGAAGACTCAGTCCTGATAAGTTGAGTAAATTTCAATACAATTTTGTTTCATTACAATGTTGTACATACTTTATGTATTACTGTAAAATTTAGTATATTATTATATCGAGGTTTATTTGCATTTACGTTCTAAAAATACCGGTGACTTTCAGAGATGGTTTTATTGGGAGGTGATTGCCTCAGCGTTTATTTGTTATTATTTCTTTATTACATTATTTATTAAGATTTTTTTCGCTATTCTTTTCCACACAGAGCAACTATGTGTACGTGCGTCACAGCTAAACTGTAATATGGACGGGACGCAAACGTTAAATACTTAGGAAGCACTCAAATGTATGTAGTATGTTTTACAGACATATGCAATGAGATGTAGTACTCTCTTTTTCTCTCTCTCTCTATATATATGTATATATACACTACCCGACATTGAAAATGCAACACCAAAAAGGAGTGACTAGAAAGTGATGAAACTCGGCAAACAGAGAGAGACATCAACGAACAATAAGTGATCTCTATTTCGAAATGATACGCATAATACAGAGCGACAACAGCGTCAGCTCAGTAGGTTGTAGGACCACCTTGGACGGAGATATACGTACAGGATCAATGAGACTAAGGATGGTGTCCTGAGAAACGGCTCTCCATTTTCTATTTGCCACAATTCGTCTTCTGAATGTTGCAACGGCAGGGTCTGCAAATGTCGTCAATCACATCCCAAATGTGTTCGATTAGTGAGAGATCAGGAGAGAACGGTGGCCAGGGAAGCATATGTACACCTTGCACAGCACGTTGGCTGTTGCGAGCAGTGTGTGGTCGGCGTTATCCTGTTAATAAAAGGCATTAGGCACACTCTGAAGGTAGTGGAGTGCCACCGGCAGCAGCACATCATTCACGGATTGTTAGGCCGTCATAGTGCCCTGAATACGAACTAAAGGTGACCCGGAATCCTGCTCCATTTCCTTCCAAATCATGATGGCTCGTTGTCGCGCGGTGGAGCGTTCCGCAATTGCTCCCGGATTGGACCTGTCTCCACATACACGCCACACTCGTAAGCGGCGCCTATCATTGGAGAAACAGAAGCGTGACTCATCTGAGAACACTACTCTGTGCCATTCCGTCGCCACATCGTTCAGCACCATAATCGACGTTCGCGTCTATGATATGGGTCAATGGTAGTCTTTTTACCGACGTCAGGACTGCAGACCACTAACCACCAATCGACGGCAAATGGTTCTAGTCGATATGGGAACATACAGGGTGTCTTGAATATGCTGCAGAAGGGAGGTAGAAGTGGCTTGCGGGCGCACCTTCACTTGTCAGTGGATAATTCGAGTCACGCGTGCTGACGTCACTCTGGCTGCACCGGCACCGCTCGAACTTGTCACATTACCTTGTTCCAACCATCGTCACTACAGCGGGTGAACTGTGGACGCGTTCAGGTGTGTGTCAGCCGATATTTGATGTATGGACCAGCCTGCCCTCTAAGTCCGATCACCATGCCTGTCGTAAAATCCTCTGTCTACTAGAACTGCCTCCGTGGACGACGGTCTGGCATTCTCTGCTATTACACGCGACCTCTGAGACAAGAGCAAATTTTCTACAACGATTTCCCTAGCAGAAATAATTCCATTCCTTCTAGGTGTCGCATTTTCAATATGATTTTGTGCAGAAAGAAAAAAAGGAGAAAGATATAACTATGACTTTTATACCTTCCGCTAATTTCACTTATAGAATTTTGCGAGAAGAATTCATTTTATGATTTTATACATTATAAATATTAACACTGATATGAAGAGAGAGTGACACAGGCTGAGTTTCTGGATAATTACAATTTTATTATTTTTATCAGAAATGAAATTTATAAAAATCATTTTGTATATTTTTGTTTTGTTCCAATATATTTTCACATGCTTCATCTGCACCATGTTATGTGATTCCGTTGATTTTTATAGGGTTTTAACGTACTGAAAAATGCAAAGCATTTTCTCCCTCTTTACCGTATGCTTTCATCGTATAGTTGGAAAGCACGTCAGACTAGCAATCGGAAGGTCCTGATTTCGAATCTTCGCGGGCGTTGCACATTTATCATGTTTCCTACATCGAATAAAGGTCTTATGGCCCTACATATAGTCCTGTGCTTTCTTATCAAATAAATTTGATGTGAATTAGGCCTGTTAGTACCCATACAATTCTATTGGTTCCATCTGCTGGTTTTTATTGGCGTTTGCCCATAATATTGGCTTTTGTCTATGGCTTTTTACGGGAATTTAGTTTAGAGAAATTCATACAGTCTTACTGGTTTTTGTTAACTGGTTTTTTATGGAGTCTGTTCTATAGGCAATAATTTAGTTCTGCGGGCTTTTATTTGCAGGTTTTTATGAGGATTTGGCCTACGGTTACCTCGTGTAATTCAACTTGCTTTTTCTACGGCCACCCGTAGGCTAACCCCTTAAAATCTTTTTATTAATCTATACAGTGCATTTTTAACAGGGGCATAACCCAAAAATTTTATTAAGGTAAGAAACGTTTTACGGGTTGCTGAATCAAAAGATGTTAGCAACTGGTACCAGCTATTGGTATTTGTTCGAATTCCTGATGATGAAGATTTGGAAGAGTATTAATCATTTTGCAAATATCTACTGATGTCGTGGCTGCAGTGGTAGGAATGATCAGAAGTTTGGAGTCCAAAATTTGATCTGAAAACCCTGATATTGTATTATTGATAAAGATGCACTAATTTTAATTAGTTAATTTTAATTCAAGGTTCTCAATTAATGGTATAATAAAAAATGGTGAAAGTGGTCATCGTTTTCTGCTTCGTAAGATAATATGAGATCAGAGCATCTTTATTGTTTCCTACTAAGTTCTTTCGCTGTCGAGTTAAATACATATATCTAGAGCTCATGAAAGGAAAGAAGAACTAAAAGCATGAGGGTCACTTTCAGTATTCAGATTAATTGAAAGACAATTACTAGTTTCAAAAATTCGGTACCTAACTGACATATTTGAATAATTAAATGAACTTAATCAAAAATAGTAAGGGTTGTTTGAAAATATATTCTACTGATAAAATTAATGGAATTAAAATTGAAATTCAGTTTTAAAAAGAGATAGTAAAAAATAGTTCCCTTGAAAGTTCGAATTGTTATTCCACTGTTATTCCAGTTCTAAAAATAAATTACTAGAACTTGTAAATAAACACCTTTGCATGTTTTAGAAAAAGCTGAGTGTGTTCGTAAGCCATTTGTATCCTCATCAAAACACATAGTATTAGATTTATCAATGAAAGAAAAGGAAAAATTAAGTTATTAGACTTTAAAAGAGATCATACCTTGAAGCTGAGTTTAAAGATATTTCCACGATACCAGTTCAGGGTACCTGTAAAAACAATCTTTTCTTCCATAGACATAAGAGCTATAAACACAGTTTTCCCAAATGTTACAACATAAATGTGTGAACAAAGTTTCTCCTCTAAGCTCACTATCAAGGTTTTAAAGAAATCATTATTTCAAAAATTTCTTGATCAAGAATTCCGAATAGTTCTTTCGAGCACAGACCCAGATACAAAAATGCTGTGCTCACAGAAACAACCTCAAGTATGTCACGGAAATCAGAAAGTAATGTATATATTTACTGTGGCAAAAGAATATTGTAGAGATTCATATTACTACTTAAAGAACCTTCATTTCGTTTTGATAGAATATTTCTATATAGTTAATAATTGTGTGATATAATTATTAACTATATAGAATATTTCTATATAGTTAATAATTGTGTGATATAATTATAGTTAATAGTTGTGTGATATAAAGTGGTTCTACACATAAAACAAAATTTTACATGCGATGGCAAGTTGCAGGGGCTTCAAAAAAATTCATTTATTGCTTGAAAGTTATTAGGAACTTACAAATCAGTCATAGGCTATATCCGATAAATAGAAAGTAAGCAGAATTTACACGATTATCCTAGAAATTAAAATATTTATATCGTCTTAGTAAGCAACATAATTTTAATATATTTGAAAAAAAAATGGATAGAAGTAAAGTCATCTTCATTCCGATAGTCCTTTTCACTTTAGCCAAAAAAATAAAAACACTGCTGCAGAAACGAAAAGAATTATCTACAAAATCAATGTAAAAACCTTTGTATTCTCTAATGTTCGTGATAAATGGTTTAAAAATTTTAGAACTATCGGAATTGATGACAAAGTATACCTAAAGAATTTTAGAATGATCAGGTGCATGAAATTTATGATCAAGACATTTTTAAGGGCTAAATGATTTATAAAAATGAATATGCATGGAGTTTTACTAGTAATTAAATAAATATATTTTAAAACCTGAACTTTAGGCAAGCCGTAATATGATTTAAAGATCAATAATATTGATGCATAAATTTTGAGCTTTTTCTGAGCAGAAAGTTTGACTTCTTCCTCACCTCTCCAAGAAGCACCTAAAGAAAACAGCCAAAGGCTTCTGTCTAATCTCATAGTTACTATTAGCTGCACGATCTTCCAGCTACGAATTGCTAACTGAATGTTAAAACACTAGAGGAGAAATTTCTTTTTAAAAGCTGTAAAGAAGTTAAAGACCCTGTAAATTTGGTTCTGCATTCTTAACTTTCACGCGTGAATCTTATTTAAATGAGCTCATGATATCGTTATACAGTGCACACTTACACTAGCTAACGCATGCTGAATTTCTTTTTAAAATTGATTCACCAAGAAAAAAAACTCCTAGTTTTAGAGTGTTTTCACAAAAGTCACGTTGGTGGAAACTATTCACAGTCGGCTAGGAAGGACTAAATAAGTGTTGGAAGCTAATTGGAAAAGAAAAGTAAGACTCTGGGCGGGCTTGGAAATTTGACTTGGGATAAAGGTTCTTTTCTCCTTTTTTATAACTGAGACATTTGTTAAATTTAGCGAGTGTGAAACTTTCTGTGACATCTTTTCCACTGCGATGCTCTCTAATTAGAATTTAGTAATTACGTTTCCGCCATTTAATTTCAGAAGTTCGAACTTCGGATTTTATTAGGCTATTTTGCATTAGAAAAATATAGGCTCGCATTAGATAATAAATTATAAATCTATAAAGAACCTCTATTAAAAATGCTGTTAAATAAGATTTGTAGATTTCTAGTATATCACTAATAAGTCTAATACATCGGATAAAGTTTATAATTGTAGGGGCCTATTCTAACTACTAACAACTCGAATTATTCAAATTGGATGGATCGTTGTTTTATCTCAATGCGAGAAACATACATACACTTTTGCAGGTTCTTCATTATTTAGTTTCTTTAAATACTATAATACAGGGCGATAATGTTTGGTGGCAGCAATTTGAAAAGTGAATCGGGCATCTATAGTGAATCAACGCAAAATGCCAAAAAGAAAACAATAGTCCTTCAGGGACAATTCCCCTTTGGACTAATAAAATATTATCAAAACGCACAGATGTTGTAGGATCATAAGGTTTTTCGATGCTGGGAACGGAAAAAATGTACATTGCTGTCGCCCGAATTCGAACCTCGGACTCCCGAATATGCGTCAGGCGTGCCTCCAGTAACAACTCGAAGGCATACAGCGAGATGGGTGCAAATGTCTTACATACTTCCCTTTTAAAGGGCGACTGGGATTAGGGGGACTTTATCGCCAAATCCTGGTGGTGACGAACTATCGTCCACCACCTTTTAGTTCAGGCGCAACTCGTAGAGACATTAGGATTTTTGATGCTAGAGACGGGAAAAATATGCAGTGTCATCGTCGGGATTAGAACACTGGACCTCTCGAATACGCGTCTAGTATTCTTCCAGTTACACTACGAAGACATGCATAAAGGTGGGAGAAAATACCTTATGAAGTTGGTAAAATGCTAGCATTCGCAAAAGCAAAAATGATCTGTAGATCACAAATTTTTGAATAAGCTTTTCTGAAAGATAAAGCATCACAAGAATTTTCTTAAAATGTTAAATTTAGTTTATCTTACAGACTATGTTATAAATGACATATGAACTTTTATTTCTGACTAAACACATTTCGCTTTGCTTCAGAAATTACAGCAGCATATTCAAGAGCATAAGCATACCTTTTAAACAATACATTAGCTTAGGCTGATATTCCTAAAAATATGTTGATAAAAATAAGAAGCATAAAGCCGGAAAAGAGATTGCTTAATGGTGGTCTCTAATGTTCATAAAAAATCTTTATCTCTAATTTCGAAAAACATACCGTATTACCGCTCTGTTGAATGTCTGGCAGAAATGAGACGAATGAAGTATTTACCAGAACAAAATCAGCTAAATGATGTTTTCGTTGCAAGAACATTATACGACTGGAAGAAGGGCATAAGCAGCTTTGAATTGTCATTTAAGAGATGCAACTATATTAGTTGATTTTTCGTTCGAGCGTTTCTCTGAGCCCTTTGCCTCATATTTAACTAAGAATTAAATATTCAAAACAAGTAATATCTTCCTTCCGTTTTCATGTGAATTCCAACATAATAATTGCCCAAAATCTATTACAACCCAAAGCAACTTCTATTACAGCCCATCTCAAATACTGGCAGTGTTTTTAAAGTAAGAGAGAAAGCAAAAAAAACTGGAAGGTTTTGATATGAAATGTTCTTTAAGTAAAAGTGGGATAAATGCCTTAGAAAAGCGGCTTTTTTGAAGGACTTTGGAAACCCCCCTCCTTAAAGTTGCAAGTGGAAACGAGAAGGAAAGCATCCCTGCAGCCATTGTATTCCAGAAGAAATAACTAATAATTTCCACTAGCTTAAGTTTGTCAGTTGCTGTTGAACTTGTAAGCAGTATGTTCAGAAATACTGTGTGACGCTTGGAACATATACAATGACACTTAGTTTGTATTGCAGTCTGCCTGGAGTGTTCAGTATCTTTTGCTTACTAAAATAAAAAAATTAGTCATTTAAAAGTAAGGAAAAAGTTATTTTTGCTGTACTTTTTATTACTGTAACTGTATTTTATCATTTTGCGTTGAATTAGAACTTCAAGTCATTAATCATCCTCAGTAACATTATCAGGACTTCTCTAGAATGTAGTTGATTTTGAGAACATAATTGTAGTCTTGAGTAGGAACAAGGAGCTTACTAAAAGCTATGTTCATGCGTGTGTAGAAGATGCAACAAAGATGAGGAGGGTTCCGAATTACCCTTTATTTTCTTATCGATTTTACGAACGTTTCAGAACTTCGGGATACAAAGACCAACCACTTGTGGTCTGAACGTAAAAGAATATAAAACTACTAACTAAATAAATTTAAATAAGAGCTATTTTTAACATTTACACAGATGACTAGCACTAACACTGGCCTTTTAAATTACTACGTTTGTAGTACGCAAACTGCGGAAAACTACAATAAGTCTTTAACTTTCAAGAGGGTTAACCTCTGGCCTTAAAGGCGCACAGTAACTGATGGCAAGTTCGCGTGAAGACTCGTATCAAGAGGGCTCTCTCTCCTTCGTTCTACTCTTGGCAAAAAGCCACAACTTAAATACTTAAGCGTAAGCAAGTACAATATGCATAAACATATCCACGCGTTAATTCTGGCTGGAAGTGGAAAATAAGGGATGATAGTAAAGTTTTAAAATAAAAATAAACGCTAGTGAACTTAAAATCCTTAGAACATGAGCGTAGTTAATGACTTTAAAAAGAATTTCTAAAAGCTTAAATTTTTACAGAAATCCCGGCCAGTATGGACAAGAGTGAAAATTGTCAATAGGTTAGGTCTCTTGACCAAAGTGCTCGCATATATTCAAATTACAGATATTAGCTCCAAAAAATCTTAAAAATTTTGTTCGATTGATTAACTTACGTTAAAGAGTATAACTTAATCTGAAAATAATGCAAATTAGATAATATTACGCAAATCTTGCAAATTTAACGGTATTCAAGCTATGCTTTACTGGATTTTCCATATAAATATTTAAATAAAAACCAAAACCGTCTAGTTGTGCGAAAACGTACTATTCGTTTTTTTCTTATTTCAGTATTTATTATTACATGTACATATATACGCATTTGATAATGATTTTGGGAGTCAGTCACAAATTTTCGAATTTTGTATTTTAGCGCTTATTAGAAAGTGGAAAAAATGACCAACAACAATTTCTGAGAGTCCTTTAAACTCAAAAAATCTACAGTGAATAACTATGAACAAAAATCTTCATACCATAATTTTATCAAACTCTTTTTTATTAATAACAAAAAAGCATTCGAAGATATAAAGAAAAGTATTCAAAACGAAATTTAACTTCATGAATATACAAATTCAGTGCGATTTAAAAAAAACCAAGCAGAGGTAGTTTTTGCAAAACCAGATCGACAATCGAATAATTCCAATTTTCTAATTTTGAAAGTTATGAATATCAGCTTAAAAATATATCTCAATAACATCTTCGTTTAAAAATACAACAGAGAGATATTAAATACACATTAACATTAAAATATATATATACATATATACGATATGAATATATACAATATAATGTACAGGTGGACAAAATTAAGAGATGGAACACTTTTCCCCAAACAGCTTGAGAAATACTGCATAGAAATAAATGAAATTGGGTATGGATATAGCTTATTGCGTGGCAATAATGTGTGCAAAACAACAATGAATATGCCATACATAAACATAAGTTACGGCCGAGAGTCCAATATTGTCCAAACTTGAGATTGAAAGATGGCGGTGAAAATGTGGCTGCTATGGTGTATGGTCGCCTCTGACAGACAGACAGCATGCACAACGTGTAATCATTGTGTTAAAAAGAGAGTTCAGGAGTGCCTGTAGAAGTCGCACACACCTCCACCAGAGCAGTTTTTAAATCCCGAATGGTTCTGAATGGGGATTTGCGTATTACAATAGTCCTCCCAAGAGCATCCCAAGCATGATCCCATTAAGGTCAGAAGATTTGTCTGGCCGATCCATTTGGTGAATATTCTAACTTTAAAGTTAGTCATCAACCAGGTGGGCTCTTTATGGTTGTGCATAAATGAACTCAGGGCCAACAGCAACCCTGAAAATTTGCAGAAAGAGGTCTAGGATGTCCTGCCTGGACATTCGCGGAACCCGTGTCAAACACATGGAGAGGTGTGCGGGTATCTTGCATGATCCCTACCCAGACCAGCACTCCTCCCCCACAATAATGGCCACTTTCCATGATGTTCCTGGGATGGCATCGATCCCAGGTTCCCTCCATATCAATAACTGCCTAGAATCAGATTGTAGACTGAATCTGGACTCAGTCATGAAGATAACATTATCCCACTGCAACTGTGTCCAGTTTTGGTGTTGCATGCACCATTGTGAACGCTTTATTTTGTGGGTGAGAGTGAGTGGGGTACAAAAAGCGAACTTTCTGGCATAAAGACCTGGAGCCTTCTGGCAACTGTTGTCCTTGAAACTGATGTTCCTGTGGCAGTAGCTAAGTCACGATACAGTTGTGTGTTTGTAGACGCCCTCTGACGCTTGGCTGAAAGTACCAAATACCGGTCGTCATTAGTCGTTGTGGCTCTCGGGCACCTTGTCCTAGTCTTCTGGGCACTGTCTCGCTGTTTTTATACTGATTCCACGAATTAGAGACGACACTTGGTGTTGCATCTAGTTTTCTTGCAATCTGAGCTTGGGACTGTCCTGCCCACGATTCTCCATCTCATACCTAAGCCATGATGTGTATTCATTTCACCTAAAATTCGCAAAAATCAGCAAGGTTGTTCAAGAAAGGTAATGAAAATCACTAGTGTGTTGCAGAGCGGAATGAGCTGAGTAGCTGGACTCGGACGTTTATACCTCCTGCTAGCGTAGCGACCCCCACAGGAACACATAAACTCACATCTTCGACACTAGCGTCAAAGTGGTATTATATGGAAACCAACTGTCCAGAATTTGCCTGGTATTTTAGGAAAAATATGAGAAAATGATTTTCTCTCTTAATTTTGTCCACCAGTGTGTAAGGGGCGTTCAAATGAAAAGGTACGAAACAACACTATGAATATATTGAAGTCTTTATTCACAAGTAATCATCAGAGACTTGAACACAATTATCCCACTGTTTCACGAGCCGAAGGATTGCCTCAACCCAGAATTCCTGTAGCCGTGACAGAAGCCAGTCCTCCACTGTGTCCTTCAGTTCGTCGTTCGAGTTGAAGCGCTTCCTTTGGGATGTAACTTCTCACCTGGTCGTTCACCTTGTCGATGAGTTCGGCAGTGATTATCGTGTTTATATGGACTGGTCTCGGGTTATCACTCAGACACTCCAGGCCTTTACGGAAACTTGCCCTTCACTTTCTCACTAACTTGCCGTATACACAGTCTCCCCAGTATACGACCGATATTCGATGAATATCTGCCGGTTTATATCCTTCCACAGACAGAAATCTGATAACACTTCTCTGCTCCTCAACCGTCGAATTTTGCAATGTGAATGCCATGATGTCCTCACGCGCACTGCCGCATTAATTGGACGGACCACGTAACTGGCTGCTTCTCTCTTGCGTCATGTGCAGCATGGTGGTACGTTAAGCGTACGCACCACCACGCTGGACACTACATTCGCGTCCTAAGGTGTCTCACTACGTTATGCTAAAGCGGCATATTTAAATTTCAACCGGTTTATTTTTTATGACGTTTCGTACCTTTTCGTGACGTTTCGTAAAACACAGACAGAGAGTTATGCCTCTTCAAATTTATTTTTCCTCGCAAATAGTGAATGTTTAAATCAAAACATAAAAACCAAATTGTTACCTACTTTGGATTTGGTTTAAAACTCAAAGCTTTCTTACACAAAGCATATAAATGCAACAAATAAATTAAAATCTAAGTCGACTAGGCTACAAGATTGCCTAGATCGTGAAAGAATTTCAGACATACTATTACAAAACAGAATTTAACCTCAGTCTTAAGTAATTCCACCAAGATTGGAGTTATTATCGCAAACAGTCAACAAGAGTTTTCTTCAGTCGGCAGGATAGCAGAATGAAGATCAAATTTTCGCACTCGATTCGTAAATCTCTAACTTTCTAATAAAACCACTTGGCGGTAAAATTTACATACATTCTGGAACAAGCGAACCTCGTGGCGAGAAGCGACGTAAATGAAATAATTAAAATAAATGACATTTCGTTAGTAAATCTTAAACACAAATGCTACAAAGGCATCAAATGAACTATTTGCATCATTGTGCTTTTAAGAAATTTTTAGTTTGTATTCATATATCTCATGCTCTTCATTTCGAAGTATCCAGCAGCATCCTTACTTATGTCTCATCTGTATTATTCCACCACATAAATTTCCAAGTAGCAAACTTCCAGAAAGATTCAAGATAGCGGTCTTCAAGCTGGCAGACCACGATGCTTATATTTCTTAGCATTTAGCATTTCTCGGTTATTATTTTATCCTAAAATATGATTCAGATGGCTAAAAGATTTGAAAACAGAAAGATATTACATATACTGGATCCAATTTGTGTATTTATCATTTCAATTACAGGTTTCCTCGCTTCACGAAAATAGGGCATTCCTATGTCTGTAAATTGAAATATCGTTATTCGAAGAAGCAGTTAGTACTATTAATTTACGTGAAAAAAGGGTTTCAGAATTCTCAGGCCTTTAAAAATATCTAGCGTACAGTGCAAAATATAATTTAAAACCTAAAATAACAATAACCGTAATAACAGTACGATGAAAATGCAGATAATGTAAATAGAAACAGGATACGTATGTGTTGTTCAGTCTTCTAAAACTGAAAAAGGAACAACCACATTAGAGACCTTAAAGATGGCGGCAGTAGCAATTATGAGATCAACCGTTGAAGACACATGGTAAAAAACCGGTGTAAAAACAATGAGGACGAAATTTATCACGTTGTCAATTAAATCGATAGCATCACTGTGTTTATAATTTCGATGCCTGGACTAAATTGGATATTTGTTTTTCTCTGGATCACGTGAAAAGATAATATGCTTGTCTACGAAGTTTAATATATTTATTTTTTAGTGCACAGTTCTTTGCAGGGTATCAAAACACCTTGCAAAAGTTACCAGTGCAACTTAGTATGCCTGCTTCGTCTGATATGCTATAACATAAGAAGTCATAATTTTCTGGAGTCATTCTTACAACAATCGTTTAATCATACTTACGGTTCACATCATTCTTCTTAAAAGGAAAAATCCTCTTCGCATTTCTTTTATTAACCGAAAAATTACTAATTTAAGTCTTTCATAAAAGCAAAGTTTCGTAAATCGAAGGATATATGTACATATATTGATAGGCCTATGAAAATTCATAGGAAAACGACGAGTGTTGATTTTCTTAAATTAGAAATATTAACAGAAAATTATTGTAGATGTTGTGAAACAAAACAGCGAATAAAGTTTACAGTAAGCTTAAAATATGCAATGTTTTTTCTCTTTTGAAATAACGGACTTCTTGCAAACTAAAAATAAGCTGTTTTTCTACACCCTCCTGTCCATCCAGTTAAAACAAAGCAGACCATCACTCAGCTTGTGGGTTTTCCTATTTACTGCGACATTTTACATCTCGCACCTTTTTATTATCGTTATATTTACTTTCGGAGGAAAGTATAATCACAATGAATGGATTTCTCGCCTGCTGGAAACTGTTTTGTAAGCTCTGTATTACAGAATTTGCGTCTAATAATATGCAACCAAATAATATTTGCCTTCTGTAAATCATTAAACCTTATAGTATTATAGTGTAGTCAAAGGTAATCTATCATGAGCAAGTAGTCAGAGCTGTTAAAATACGAAAAAATATTATTTTTTTCGTATTTTCAATTCAGAAAACGAGTTTGTTTCTTCGCAGTAAACAATGTAGTCTAACTTTAGTTGATATAAAATGATAAGGAAATTTTAAACTTTAACGTATATTGTACAATTTAGATATCAGTAATTTAACCTTACAAAGAGAAAAAGTAAACCTTACGCCTCATGAATATCGAATCTAGCTCGTAATCTGTTTGTCAGTTGTGAATATTTTAACGCTTTCTTCCTTCAGATAACTCTATAAGTGCATTAGAATACATAATCTAGGAAATGAGGTAATAGAAAATGAAAAGAGAGAAGAAAAAATTTAAACATAACTTTTGTAAATGAATTTAAAAGACAAAAAGAAGAAATTTCATGTTTAAAACATAAAGGGCATCATAAAAGAATTCTGGTGATTGTACTTATGTTTCAAGGTAACGGCTTCCCCTAACGCCTTCTTGCTTAAAATAAAGCTTAAATTACCCAACTTCGAGTATTAAAATTTACGGAAAAGACATCCGCTTTAATCAACAAGTTGTTTATTCCTGTAGCACAAATATGATTCTGAAAAAAGGAACAGAAGAAGCATATCAGGCGGAAACATAAGTCTTACATGGTGCGCACATCGAACGCCACCAGCTACTGGTGGCTGCTGCTATGGCCTAAAGACTCCGATCAGTGACCCCGGTATCCTTTCTCTGTCTGTTAGCTGTCTACTATTCATTTGGCAAGGGTGAAAAAAGGTTTTTATATCGTCGTTCTCACTGTTACATAAAGGAAATCTAAACTATATAACCTACGTTGAAGAGTAGTTAAGTTAAGCATAATTAAAAATTAGGAATCGTATGGAGTGACGGAGGTAATAGAATTTAAAATTTTATAAAGGAACATAAAGTCAAAATTAGCATATTTTAACTGAACAGTGATCTTGAACATAATTAGTTTTAATGGAACCTTAATATTATATTTTCGGATGAAGAACTATGTAATTGCTGTTCTTTTGAGTGCATTGTTACACATTTTGTAATTATTTAATGCCGCTATCATTAACAAGTTCCCATGATGTGGATTTGTGTAAAGCTTCACCTAATTAAAGAAAGAAATTATTAAGAGAAACCATAAAATTCAGACTTAATGTTGTAGAGTTTCCCTATTTTACGTAACAAATTTATTTTAAGTTTGATACCTTTCCTAAACCTCTCAACTGCCTCTTGTGTTTTCTCGCCAGGATATAAATTTAAAGTTAAGTTAAGTGAATATTTAAGCGGGAAAATCTCTGAGTTTATTCAGAGCATGTTTTCGCTAAGCAGCGAACGTTTCGTTGCTATCTCGCTGCTAGGTCAGTAAGCCATCACGCCTTTTAGGTTTTTGAGAGTCAACCTGTTAGGTGTAAAGTAACGTGCTAATCCAGCACTATTCTATTTTAGATCGACTTGAATTATATTCTATATTTAAGTTTCTCGCAAGTTGACGGTGTTTTGTAACGCACGAAGATGGTGCCTTTCTGTTAAACTTTGAACTAATAAAGGGTTACATTTCAACCTTCTTCTGTGCTGGTATTTACTCAAGCCTGTGCGAGAATTCGCCAGGTTCATTGTAGGATCTAGAATTTGTGTATGTGGAATAGTAGGGATAGATTTTACAATGTAAGAAAAGAAATTGCACAGAGTACTGTGTTTGAAAGATAAATTACATAACATTTCTCAGAACTGCTCACATATACGTAACATGTAAAATTTCAATGCGAGTAATGTTTTAGTTCCAAATCCCTGTTTCTGTTTAACAAAGGTGGAGATTAGACTAAGAGCTTTTTGTTGTATTGAAACCTGGCATACTCTTTTATAAGCTTTCATTTAGCTCAATCTTTGCGTTTGTCTGCATGATCAAAAGTTTGTTATCGATTTTTAAGCAACTTCGTGATAAGATATCGAGCTAAAATTTCGTACACAGCTGTTTACATACAATGAGGTGAAGTGGATGTTTCAAATTTAATGTTGAAACGAATTTCACAGATATCTAATAATTGATAGCGAAAGCGCGGGTACCTAAATAACGAAATCGAATAAACGAATTGCATTGTAAAAAGATAAGTTATTTTCTTTACAAATTTAGTATGGGTGTCTCATGCCACAGGATGGGCATAATTCAGTTACAATGCAATTGATTAGAAACAGAATTACAATGTAATCGCAAATGTAAGTAATTCAACTACTCTGTAAATGAATTATAGTGATTACGACTATAATTTCAATGTAATTGAAGCAATTACAGTGAAATAGTAGACAGAAATTTAAGTTATCTGTTATTGACTGACCGATGTTAATAATTCATTGCAGTTACTTCACAGTTAAAATTACAGTTAATGAAGATATAATTTCAGTTAGAACATAATGGCATTTAAAATTACAATATGATTGCAAAAGCAAATTTTAGGCTCAGCAATTATCAAGTAGGTAAGGCATTTGTTTAATAATAATAGATCGATTCGTGTTTGAATTCCGGCGAATAATCTGGATAATTGGGTATCTTCATGATTTTCGTTATCTATAAATGGTTGCTGATATACAGCTCTATGGAAAGTTATCAAGCCAGTTGCCAATAGAAAGTTCTGTACGAAGTCGTGCTTCTTCTTGGATGCCTTAGCACATTTAATTAGACAAATAATTAACTCATATTTTTTCTTAAGACACTCTATTTATTTTTATTCGAAATATTTCCTGTATAAGCAAGTCACTTGAAGCAAACCTTACTTTAATTATTTGCCGCAAATATGCATTGTATTTAATAAAGACCTAATTCATAGTTAATTATCAGTATCACAAGTTGTAATTCACACAATATTAAGCAGGTTGGTCTGAATAGAAAATATAGCCATTTTTTCTGCTCCAAATTGCAAATGCATCTACCGGTTTTGCAGGTTTCGACCGGTTTTTCGACCGGGTACAAATCTCGGCGAACGGACTGGCTCGATATGTCTTTTCGTCGTTTTCCAAATGTGTAACAAAAATAAGAGCTAGAAAAAATAGGAAAGGTCCTCCATAAAAGCATCTCGCACCTTAGTCGTACAATCTTTATCCGCTTTGCCATAATCCAAGTAATCTAAACTTCTGATCGAACAATCACCTACAGGCACGGAACAAAATTATTCTTATTTATTTTTACCTGAATCTATGGAAAATAGTTCATGCAGGTGCATTAAGTTGTTAGTAAATAAAGCTTTTTAGCTGTTTATTGAAAATATGTGTTGTGTTTAATGAAAAATTAATTCGTAATCAATACTGTTACTCAAAATTTTAGCACACATAGCAATTAAACAGGTAAACGTGTACGTCACGCCAGAGTTTTTACTACAGAACAGGTTTTACTATAGAACTGGTAGTAGCGCTATACCAACCAGGTAGAATAAAAGCCTGGAATTGACTGTATACTTTTCTATAAAGTAACACTGGAGTTATACATCGGGGTTGTTACATTTAAACACAAGAGGTTAATAACATATAATTAGACAAAGTTACATAATATAATACAAACTGTTGATATACTCATCAGAATATTCCGATTATGTAAATACAGTAGAGTTGATATGCTGGAGATCGTTGCACTGGAAATTTTGCACTTTTTTGTATGTAGATGAACTTATGGGATTTGATTTTGCTAATATATTTGGAATCTAGTTCTTGTTATTTGAGGATATTTGTTATAGATAAGACTGTACTGAGCTCAGATCTTCAGTCCAAAGTTCTTGGGCTTAGCTCAGTATGCTAGTTGCTTTGAAGCATCATGGAAATTGTTAATGTTACTCGGAGTCAATTATTGGGGTCTAGCCTAGTCATTGCTTTTTCTGCTTTTTCATTTTCGGTCTAAGACGTGACTTGGCATAGGTCCAGTCTGAGAGCACTGAGCGTTTGGTGTACGTATTTTCATGATTTTTGGATATAGATGGCCTTTGAGATATCACTAGTTCTAGATTAGTGGGTTTCCGAATGTGTAGGTCACTTGCAAGAGGGCAGAAGAATAGGTAATGGTCTGCATCTTCTTTGACTCCACAGACGCAATTGTCGCTATTAGAGAGATTCCATTTTAAGAAAGTAACCTGGATATAGGCCATGATCTGTGAGGTATTAAGTTAGGAAGTAGAGCTTCTGATTTCTGTACCGATTTTTGGGAAGAACTCCCAGTGCGCCAGTCTGTGTGGCATTATTCCACTCTTCTTGCCACTCATAGTTTAGATTTTTTTATCGTTTATCGTAGTTGCGATTTCGGAAGCTCGATTTTGAGGACATTGCCTTCTTGGGAAAGAGCTGCACTATGTAATTCCAATTAGGTTATACAAGTACTATGCACTTATAATTATGATATAACTTAAATTACATTGTAAATGTAATTAGATTCCATTGTTACAATGAAATTATAATTACAATTTAATTGCAATTGCATTGTAATTTGAAATTGCAATGTAATTGCATAATCTAATTACACTTACAATTTAATTTCAATATGAAAGCGTGGGACATAGTTGGGAGATTGGAGCACTTAATTACAATGTAACTGCAATTATACTCCAGTTTGCCCATCTCTCAAGTTTTTATTTTCTTTTTGAAATATATGATAAATTATTTTACTTTTTAGTTCATTAATTAGTTTACTAGTTTTAAATAAAAGCTTATTTTACAAATCCTTTATTATGATATCTTTTATTATTATATATATTATAGTTTACGATCCTTTACTATTATTTTTTAATCTCAGATAACTTTTAAAATAGAAAAGAAAACTTTTCTTAACTAAACCATTTTTCATATAACAAAACTTAAACATAACTTCAAATATTTTCTTTTCTGATAATAGTTGAAGGACATTATAAACAAATCTTTATCTTGCGGGAGGGAGGACTTTGGTATATGTGTCTGACATTTATGAAATATAAATAAAATAAAGGCAAGTGGACAGGAAGTTTATGCGTCATTTGGCGCTAAAGAATCACAGCATTAAGCCTGGCTGTTAGATTTCAATTTATATAAATATTCTTTGTTAACTCTTTTATTTCAGTAAACTGGATAAAAAGGTGAACTCAATTCTCAGCATTTTCTAACCATAGTCAGTTTAAAATGATTTCGAAAGCAGGTGTATATTATAGCTTTAACTTTCTCATATAACAAGCCACGAAACGTTATTTGACAATTTTTGTTTTGAAATTATGAATGGAAAACGGTCATATGCAGACATTATGATCATGGGTTTGCAGCAAAAAAGGCTTTAAAATTACTGCAAAGTTTGTAAGAAGGTGAATAATGAGATGAGCAAGATAAAATTATTTCAGACGCTAACTCTAATTGCAGTTTTCTTTTGTCGAAAGAAAATTTTTTTCTGTGTGTTATGGATGGATGGATGTTGGATTTTCTTGCGCATAATTTGGAAGGTTATGATGCACTAAACATATGATTAAATTACTTCATCTTATTTACCAGCTGTGTGTACAAAATGTCAAAACCTTGTGGAATCTCTTTTTCCGAGCTTACGATTTTTTCATAGCAGTAACAAGAAAACTTTTACTAAAACTTCTGATGCACACTCAACCATAGCTCCTTATTACTTATTAATTATTCTTTATGACTCTCGGTTTAACTCTTCTAATGTGATAGTTTTGAAACTTATTTCTGGTATTTTAATGTTTTTTATGATATTTTAATGTTTTATTATTTTTGTTGTAATTACATTTGTTTAGAAATATTACGGTATTAATTATCAATATTCAAAGCATGGAATTAGAACACAGTTTTCATAATTTTTTTAGTTCACGCGTATTAAGTGCATTTCTTTAGTTCACGCGTAGATATGGATGTTGGCAGATATTGCCAAGTGTTTGTCATTGATTTTTAAATTGTTTCTGCTATTTTATTGAGCTCAAATTTTGTGCACTCATTCTTTGCGGATGTCAAAACAACGTGATCAAGCGACTATTTTGAAAAAACAAATTATTTACGACTTAATTTAACGTTGAAACAATTTTACGAATATTTGTTTTAACAAACAAACAAACAATCTGAGAAATGTTACTGTTTGCTCCATCAGAATGAAAGAAAAAAAATTAATGTACTTTCTACTATTTTTTTGCGAGCTTCCGCTCGATAGTTTCGACTATTTGACATCTATACTTTTAAAATTTCAACATCTAAAGTTGTACTTTACTAATGTTTTGAAATTCTTCAAATTTTTAAAAAAAGTCTTTTAAATAAAAATGATTTTCTACATTAAAAATATGCTGTAGTATAAAGCAGAAAGGTAAGTATTTGTTCTTCCTTGAGCATTGCTCGGAAAAATAATTTTAGGAATATGATGTCATTACGCATTATTATTTTTCTTGTTTCGATACAGAAATCTCTGAAACTGATTTTAGTTACTTAGTCATTAATATTCCTTCCTTACAAAAAAGAAATGTTTGCAAAGAAATTAAGTGCACTATAGAAGTCCTCTGCCATTCTATAAATGCTATTTCTTTGGCTCCCTTTTCTGTAGATAAATTTGCCTTTGTTATTCATTTCATTTAGTAAATCTAAAAACTATTTGATTAGCGTTTAAAATTATTTGCACTGAAACATATCGTGTCGTTTTTAATCTTTTTCCCACTTCATAAGTTCACATAAATTTTTGTCAGCATTTTATTTTAAAAGCTGATTTTTTTTACTTTTATTATTTTTTACTTTTTCTATGGAACTTTAAATTTATAGCATGTATGCACGTGTTATAAATATTTCGAATTTTCAAACTTTTCAAAAGAATTTCTTCACCGTCTTTTAAACCAAGAATGATTAAAAATATTCAGATGCTGC
>KK116794.1:161568-223634 GCA_000611955.2 Stegodyphus mimosarum
CAGTTTCAAAAGTTAAGCACGAAGATGTAAAATGCAAGAAAAAAATCAACAAATACTGCTTTGATTGACAAAAAAATTCGGCAGGAAAGTAGCATATATATATATGCATAAAACAAAATCAATAAGTATATACAAAAAATAAAACAATATTAAATTTTTGTAAGTTATCAGATAATGACATACACTGAAGTGACAAAAGTCATGGGATACCTCCTAATATTTTGTCGGTCCTCCTTTTGCCCGGCGAAGTGCAGCAACTCGACGTGGCATGGACTCAACAAGTCGTTGGAAGTCCCCTGCAGGAGTATTGAGCCATGCTGCTTCTATAGACGTCCATAATTGTGAAAGTGTTGACGGTGCAGGGTTTTGGGCACGAACTGACCTCTCGATGATGTCCCATAAATATTCTATGGGACTCATATCAGGCGATCTAGGTGGCCAGATCATTCGCTGGAACTGTCCAGAATGTTCTTCTAACCAATCGCGAACAATTGCGGCCCGGTGACATGGCGTATTGTCATCCATAAAAATCCCATCGTTGTTTGAGTACGTGAAGTCCATGAATGGCTACGTGAAGTCCATGAATGGAGTAAGTGATCTCCAAGTAGCTGAAGGTATCCATTTCCAGTCAATGATCGGTTTAGTTGCACCAGAGGACCGAGTCCATTCCATGTAAAAACAGCCCAGACCATTATGGAACCACTAGCAGCTTGAACAGTGCCTTGTTGACAACTTGGGTCCATGGCTTCGTGGGGTCTGCGCCATACTCGAACTCTACCATCAGCTCTTACCAATCGAAATCGTGACTCATCTGACCAAGCCACGGTTTTCCATTCGTTTAGGGACCAACCGATATGCTCACGAGCCCACGAGAGTCTCTGCAGGCGATGTCGTGCTGTCAGTAAAGGCACTCGAGTCGGTCTTCTGCTGGCATAGCCCAAGGAAGACAAATTTCGCCGCACTGTCCTATCGGACACGTCCCTCCTACGTCCCACATTGATTTCTGTGGTTATTTGACGCAGTGTTGCTTGTCTGTGAACATTGATAACTCTACGCATACGTCGCTGGTCTCGGTCGTTAAGTGCAGATGGTCGGCCACTGGGCTGTCCATGGTGGGATGTTATGCCTGAAATTAGATACTCTCGGCACACTCTTGACACTTTGGATCTTGAAATGTTGAATTCCCTAACGATACCCGAAATTGAATGACCCATGCGTCTAGCTCCAACTACCATTCTGCGTTCAAAGTCTGTTAATTCTCGTCGTGCGGCCATAATCACGTCAAAGCCTCTTCACATGAATAACTTGAACCCAAATGAAAGCCCTGCCAAAGCACTTCGCATTTATACATTTTCTAATCGATACTACTGCCATCTGTATACTTGCATATTGCTATCCCATGACTTTTGTCACTTCAGTGTACTGGAGACTTAGAGAATTATGTATAAAGTGAAAATAAACAGCATAAAATGAAAAAAGGACATTAATAGGGTATATGATCCCCCCTCATCTGTGTAGGAAGTTTACACCTTGTGACCATGCTTTCAATTAGGTGGTCAACCACCGAAGAATCAAGCAATCGCCATTCTTCTTGTAGAGAAGTTTCCAACTCAATAAGAGTGGCTGGAGGTGGGAAATGTGAAGATACAGCACGGCCGAGAGCATCCCAAAGATTTTTAATGGGATTAAGGTCGGGTGAATATGTTGGCCACGTCATACGCGCAATCCTTTCACTCTCCGGGTAGTCATCGACGATTTCAGCTCTGTGGGGACGTGCGTTAGCGTCCGAATCCTAATTAAATCGCTGCCCACACCATAATGCTTCCTCGGTCTGCGTAATGTTCGGTGATGTTTTGGTACTGATTGCGTGTTCGTTGTTCACGCCATATCCTTATACGCTTGTCATCTGGCTTCAGAGCAAATCTTGACTCATCAGTAAACATGACATTGCCCCAGTCAGACACATTCTAATTGACATGTTCCCGGCACCACTGTAATCGTGACCCTCTTGATTGGACGGATAGAGAAACACAAACTCGAGGAACCCGGGTGTACAGTCCACTCTTATGTAATCTTCGGTGTACAGTAGCTGCAGATATCGCCTTACCAATTTACGCTGTAACCATAGATGCAACAGGTGTGGAGCTCGCTCTGGGATTCCTCTTAGCTACAATAGCAATATATCGATCTTCCGCCGGGGTTGTAAGCGTTGTGCGACCGGCTACGGGCCTTCGGACAACTAACTATTTGTGTGGTTTGGAATTGTTTCCATAAACGTGAAATTACAGAATGATGAACTCCGAAAAAAGGAGCAACATCTATGATCGACTGTCCTGCTTCAATGCGCCCCACAGCCCGCTAGCGCTCAGAGTCTTCCATTCGTCTTCTGGAAGTCATAGAAACACGTATGTCTTGAAATTAAATTGTACGAAAGTTTTAAACTCCTTCTATCAGCACTTACAATCAACTTCTGTAACCCTTCATAAAGCTGGCTTCTTTGCACATTACTGCCTTTTTTGCAGTAATATGCAAAACGTATGATTAACGTAGACTGCCTTTTTTTGCATATTTTTTTACATAAAAGCCCGATTGGCTGTTACTTAAAATATTTGCATACTTCCATCTACCTCTGCAGCGAATTGCATCCTCTTCAATCCTGATCGGCTTTCGGAAATTAGCATTTTCCTCTCCGTGCTTAACATTTGAAATGAGTGTATTTTTAACCAACTTATTAAAGTTTTTTATAAGCCTTTATTTAAGCTGCTGATCTCACTATAATCAAAATTTTGTATCCATTTTTAAACTATCTGCTGATCAAAATCCGGCTCACATTCTGCGAACATATTTATTGTAGGTGAAAATATAATGTGGTAAAGCGAATTTTTTTTTCAAAATTCGATTTAGATTTTTTTTTTTTAAATTTAATGTAAGACTCTTTCTGTACATATATTCGTTTGATGAACAAACTACAGCCTCAGAAGTTTGCGGTTTGTTAAGATGGAGCGGAAAGCATTAATTTAATTGAAGTTTTCATGAAATGCTTAAAGTAATTTTTTAATTTTGGTTGAATTTTCGAAAATTGCTCGATTTTATTTGACCATTTGTCTTAACAAAAATTTTTGGTAGTAAAAGAGTAAAGATTTGATGTTAAGTAATTTGACTGACAACTCTTGATCGGGGCTTTAAAGATGAAAATAATGATTAGCGTTTAAAATTATTTGCACTGAAATATAACGTTCCTTTTTAAAGTTTTCCCATTTCATAAGTTTTACATACATTTTTCTTAGCATTTTATTTTAAGAGCTGATTTTTTTTTACTTTTATTGCGCAACACTATGTTTTTATGGAACTTTAAAAAATTTATATCATGTATGTACGTGTTATAAATATTTAGAATTTTCAAAGTTTTAAAACAGTTTCTTCCCCTTCTTTTAAAACAAAAATGATAAAAATTATTCAAAATATTCAGATGTCTTATATAATTTTTAACCATTTTATAAATGCTTTTCTACGCCTTTATTTAAGCTGCTGATCTCACTATAATCAGAATTTTGCATCCATTTTTAAACTGTCTGCTGATACGAATCTGGCTCACATTCTGGTCACGTATTTATTGTAAGCGAAAATATAATGTGGTAAAGTGATTTTTTTTAATTTCTATTTAGATTTTTTTAAATTTAGTTTTAAAACATTTTTTGTACATATCTTCGTTTGATGAACAAACTACAGCCCTCAGAAGTTTGGTGTTTGTTAGGATGGAGCTGAAATCAATAATTTAATTGAAGTTTTCATGAAATGCTTAACGTAATTGTTTTATTTTGGCTGAATTTTCGAAAATTGCTCAATTTTATTTGACCATTCGACCTAACAGAAATTTTTAGTAGTAAAAGAGTAAAGATTTGATGTTGAGTAATTTGACTGACAACGCTTGATTGGGACTTTAAAAATTAAAATAAAAATAAAAATTTAATAAACGTTTAATAAAATAAGTTTTATTTAAAACTCGTAAAATAATTAATGAACTATAAGAACAAAAGTAGTTTATGGTATAGGCTCATGCAAGGAAGAAACTATTTAATTCGCTTTATAAAATTTATTTACAATTTTATTTCACAATTTTTAAAAGCATAGGCGTCTAACAAGGAAATCGATTAATGGAATTGCTTTTCAAACGTACAAGCCCTTATCTTTATAGATTTATCAAAGGTCCTACTGTTTTCTTATTCATGATAAAAAATTGTAGGTGAATTTTCAAAGAGAATTATTTAATCGCTTGTTCCCATGCAGCTACATCCCATAATAAGTTATTTTTCTCCTTTTAGTTACATCGAATTCTTCAGTTTTAGTCCATTTTAATATAAGCTTGGCTAATGAAGCTGTAGGGTCCCTCACTTTTATTCTATTAAATGAAGTGTCGAGGAAACTAGTGAACTGCTAAGCAGAGCAGAAAGCGTAAACTCAAGAAGGGTTAATTACCCTTTATTCACTCAAAATAAGATTAACAATCGGCCCCTTTCTTCAGGCTTACAGCAAAGCCTCCACTTGGGCTTAAATTCAAAAAGTAAGAACTAACTAAAACTAACTAAGAGATTTAGACGATGCTGACACAATTCTAAAGTAATTGGCCCGTAATCTTAAACTAACCGGCGAACTGTCAAAAGGCACGTAATAATACGGCCGAGCGTAACAACAGGTTGGAGAGACCTAGCCTAAAGACAAACACGCGCTAATCAGGATTCCTGACTCACTCCCTCGAAATGAGTTGAACTTTTCTTTAATATTATCTCTTCCTCATTTGCATACAATGCGTTTCTAAAAACTCATTCTGGTACGGAGTTTTAAGTCAAACAAGGCAAGATAGGATAGGTTCATTAAATTAAAATAACTGTTATAAAATTAAAATATACCTTACAAAGCTTTTAAATATGTTGTCTTTACTTTTCAATTAATTAGTATATTTTTATTTATTTATTATTTTGTTTGTCTGTTCAATGAACTAATATGGCCTTATTCGAAAAAAGAACTGTACAACAGAATCCTAAGCAGCATGCATTCGTAAACTGCGAGCGAAAACTACACGAAATGTACTAATGACGTTACTTATAAAAAGCACGAAATCGGAACTACGTATAATTTTACATTACAAATTACATAAGATATAATAAATTACGTTATTTAATTACGATAACAAAGCTTACATCAATCACAACAGAAGCGACAGCTAAAAAAATTCTCTTAATTTTATTTTTCAGAAACATGCCATTCAATAGACATTAAATTGAACTTTAGAAGTAATGCTTTATCATTTTTAATTATGAAAAATATTAGTGCTCGAAAATTCTTATTTTTTAGCTGATTATTAAAAATTTATAGCAATCAAAGTCTTTATTTCTGACATTTACTATTCTTTAACTATGCATTTTATACTTTTGTTCCCTTAAACTTTTTGGTAATTATTATTAACTATTATTATTATAAAAATATTCTGATATCTAATATATGGATAGATAAGATTATAAACTTAAAGTAAATAAATATAAATGGGAAATATGAAAAAGCTATTAAATTAACCAAGGTTTTATATTCGTAAATTGTCATAAATGACCGTTTTATTTATGAAGAATATTTTGAAAGCCTAAAAATGAATATTTCTTATTCAAAGCACCATTTATCAATGATGATATATACGAGGATTTCACTGTCACTCTTAAAATTAAGACCAAAAGATTCGTATTTAATGATGGATTGTTCCATAGAAACAATTTTTACATTACTGGTTTTTCAGAAATTGCATCAAATTTTAAATTGATGAAACCATTAGAACAGTAGAGTTACTTTAATTATATAGTTTTACATTAAATTTTAAACATTTACAAGTCTCTTTATAGTGCAATATATATATATATATATAAGCTTTACAAAGATGAATTTTTGTTTATTTGTCTGATATTATACATAATATATATATAAGCATCTGAAAAGGATGATGACAATATTTGACAGCTACTGAAATGAACACTTTCAAAATATTTACGATTTGAGAAACAATATTATTTTTTCAAAAAATTTTACCAACACCAGATTAAAGATGAAGTAATTTTATACACTTGTAACAAAATTAGCATAACCATTTTCTGCAGGAGCAGCAAATAGACTAGCAAGTGAAATTCCTCTTCTGAACTTCATGCCACATGTGCCATTAAATGACATTCTCATGTAAAGGATTATTTAACAAGAAAAAGTTCATTTCTCATGATCAGATCAAGTAATCAGATTAAACATATCAACTCATTTCATTTTAAAACATTTACCTCTATTTACAATTATCATTTATATAAAGGGCCAATAGTATACCACAAAATATCATCCTTATTTACATTTTAACATTATTTCCTCTATTTTCCTCTGAACATATTTCAAATGTTTATTTAAAGATTACAGTATAACAAGACAGAAAGCCTCCTTAGTACCCTAAAGTTTTAGAATGATGTTGGCTTCTTTATGCAAGTCGGCCGCTTTTTGTAATATCAGAAATCTTTATAAACTACAAAAAAGGTTTTCCCTATTTTTATGAAGATGAGTTTCTAACTTCTAAAAAGCCACCTACATAGCAGCACTTCATATATTTGCTACCTAAGTAGCAAACTTTAGAGTTCATTTGCTTTGTTATTCAGCTAAAATAAAATAAAAGATAGTAAAATTTACTTACATAACAACACCTGATATAAAACTCCCAATACCTTTATGGAGGTTTCTTTTTTCATACCGGAAATCGATCTGCATATGAGTGCAAATAACCTGTGTGCCAAGATGCTATTATAAAAATTTGTCTTTTCGAACAATGACGACTCGTATGAAAGCGTTGCTATTATTGTAAGGCTTTTCTGTAACAACAGCAAATAGTTTTGAAATGACACCATTTCCTATTCTAAGCTTACTGCAGCATCATTCATTAAGTCCTAATATCTTCATTAAGGCCTTTGAGATATATACTTTTATTTTAATCAAATTACACTTGATCCGTAATATTTTCACTAAAAAGGATTTTTTAGTGTACTTCTGGAGATTAAATTAGGTTTAATCTCGAGAATAGTATAATAATAATAAATGGATAATACGTAAAGCTGAAAAAACAAATTGAATTTTAAAATTTATAGACTAAAATGTTAAACTTCTTACTTATTTTAGTTTTATTAAATGTGACTGCAATTTATTGCAGTTTTTAAGCAGTATTTTGCTATTCTTTCAAAACTGTTACAAGTTTAGCTATTTTATAAATATAAAGATACATCAGTAACAAGATATTAAGTAATTTAGCATAGAAAATTACCTTATAATATATCCAAACATAGCTTTATGGCGACACATGGTAATTAATGTATGCCATTCAGTCCTTTATTGTTCTTTGACTTAAACTACCATATAGGTTATAAGGTATATCTCCCACATTCTTAGCGTGCCTTCGTGGTGTAATGGTCAGCACACTGAGCCGGTATTTCAGAGGTCCGTGGTTTGATTCCCGGCGAAGGAATTGCATATTTTTCATGTCTCCTGCTACTAAATAACCTAATGTCTCTACAAGGTATATATCCAGTTTTAATAAAGTATTGAAATTTATTAATCATTTGAAAATTAGCGTAATGTTTTCAGTTTTATTTAAGAATAATAAATGAATAAATAACAACTTTTAGCTCTCCTTTTAGCATTTTAAATTTTTTTGAGGAGAATAATTACAGGATATTTACAGAAAAGTAAACAGCACTCTGAACATGCATTTTCTGTAAATATATTTAGTATACATAGTAATCATTCTATTTCTGTTACAGGAAGTACTTTGATAAGATTTACGTTCATCAGAATTTTATTAGTATTCTTAAGTAGACAGAAAAAATTTATCTTCTCTAGCTGAAGTCTAAATTTAATTACTTTTCTCAAATTCTGAAACCATACTTTCATTTTCTTCTGAAACTACATAAGGGCAATCTCACTTATATTTTCTCCCTTCCATGTTCTATTCCTTGGAGCATTCACCTCATTGCAATTTAAGGTTATGACTTTTTTGGCAATTCTTCATTAAGTAAATGACGGCCCAATCGAACCATAGGTTTGGACACCTGTAATATATCACTACATCCGTATATTGTCTCTAAACATTTGAGCATTTTTATGAACTTTTTTACTACTACCTATTTCTAACAAGCAGCAAATTAACGCCTGTACTTTCTAAAAAAATGTGAAAATTTCAAATTTAGGAACTGCTACTAAGAAAGTTTGGAAAATGAAACATTTTGAAAAAACCTTTTTAACCCCATACTACATAAATAATAGAGTTTGTAAATCTGCAGATTTTGAATAGTGATATAAATAAGATTTCCTTATAAAAAATTCTTTTTAAATGCACAATGGAAATACTGGAAATACTCCAGAGAAAATCCTCTCTATCAGCGGTTCCAACACTACGCTCTGCGTAGCGCTCAGCTCTCCGCCAGCACTCCCCAGAGGTAGCGCAGCCGTTTCGGAAAAGAAAAGAAGTAAAAAACTGATCAAATTAAAAAATAAAAAAAAAGTATAAGGGTGAAATAAATAAAAAATTAGAAATCACATTCTGAGCTGGAATTCGCAAAGTTTAATTTCGCAGACGACGCGTCGTCTGATAGAAAAGGCGCTCGTTTTATAATATGGAAACGAAATGGTTATAAAGCGAAGCCTTATTTATAGTACGAATATGAAAATGAATTGTTTTGGATTCTATAACATGTTCCCTCTCTTTACACCTTGGTGTACGCAGACAGCTCTTGAGTGTTTTGCTGTAATCAAAATAAACCAAGTCATACCTTAAATAGAAATGGACACTCCTGGTCATTGTTACCTCTTGCACGGAAATCCTTAGTAGAAGCATTTCGTAAGATCAGTATCTAATCTGGTTTACAATAATTTTATTTTGACTAATTTGACTAACTCTCATAGGTCAGTCAAGCACAGGTATGTATAATTCAAATCAACCATTTTGTACTTAGTAATCAAAAGTTTGGATTATGATGATTAAAATTGTAGTTTCAAAATGTTTTTTCCGTTTGTTTCTAGAAATTTAACTGTCTGTACTACTAAAGTATATAGATGTCGTACAACATATATTCGCAAATTTCTGTGAAATCTGTAGTGTTGTCATGTTTAAGTTTATTGTAAAGTTTATTTAAAACGTGTAGTTCTGCGTATGCGTATATTCAACGTAAGTGTGTGTTCTGCTGTAAATTAATTTGAGCACAATGTGATAATTATGTAAGTTGTATAACTATGTCCCAAGCCACAACGGCTGCAGTATCTTACAGCATTATTTGATGTATCTTGTAATGCTAGATATGCGGGGATGCAAGAGTGTACCACATAACTTATTGGTAGAATTGAATTATAAGGTATTTTCTTCCTCTTTCTAGCATGTCTTCGCGGTTCGGCGCGTATTCGAGAAGTCCAGGTCCGAGTCCCGGTGAGATCATTGCACATTTTTCACATCATCTGCATCAAAATATCATGACTGTACAGAGGCGCCTGAAGTAAAAGGTAGTGGACGATACTTCATCATCACCAGGATTTGGCAGTTGGGTCCCCTAATCCCCACTCGACATTTAAAAGGGAAAGTATATAAGGAATTTTCCTCTCCTTCTAGCATGCTTTCGTGGTCTGACGCTAGCACGGCCGGCGCGTATTCGAGAGGTCCAGGTTCGCGCCCCGGCAAGGGCATTACTAATTTTTCATAAACTCCTGCCTCAAAATAACCTAATGACTCTACATACAATAAGGAAAAAGGACTTACTTCAAGAGTAAACTTATAGTCATTATAGCAGACGAATCAAAACCTGGATAGTTACATTTTATAGCGTAAAACACCTGAAAATAAGCAACGCAAGAAACTGGAAACAACACCGACAGATTTTTTTATTCGTATAATTTTCGTAAAAATAACGTACAAAACATATTGTACCCTCATTTTACCAAATTATATATATATATATATATATATATACCTTTGAAGGCCAGCTGCATGAGATGAAATTATATATATATATATATATACTCTTAATTAGCAAGTAAGAATGTAGAAGTAGTCCGCCAACGCTTCCGGAATGCACTTGTAGGTCGAGTTCTGAAGACTAAGTAGCCCACGAATCTTCCCGGCTGCTACCACGCATACGCACGCACATACAAACATGGATATTAAGTTAAGATTACGGGGCAACACTTGAATCACATATCGGTAAATACCTGGTGTCCGCTCTACTTATACTCGTACCTGTACATAGATATATGTATATGTATACCTGTGCACAAGAGTTGAAATATTTCTTCCTCTTTAATATTATGAAAGTAATATAAAATGCAATAGTACTGCACCTTATTAGATCTTTTATGGAACATATTAAGGATTTTTCTAATCTTTTAGTTATAAAAGGAAGGCTTTCCGAGAAGAGTAAAATACATTCTATCGCATTTCTACGTGAAGACAAATTTACACGCTCCTAGTCTTAATAAACGTGACTTATGATATGGTATCCAGTATTGTAAATTTTTCCCACTTCTGAAAAAAAAAACGCCTAGCATATATAACGCAGTATATGCCTTTTGTCATTTAGTGCACGTCATAGCCATTATGGATTTCGTTTTTTAAGGTAAAAGTCTATCAGATATAGAGGGTCAGTAAAAAATCTGCAATGAATTCGCATCGCTTGGATAGATTGTCTGCGCCTTTTGCATGACATGGGCCTCATCATGTTTGCGTAGGCAGATTCTTAGAGTAAAACCATACGCACCAGTATCCTCAACCGATCTCCGATAAGTTTATAAGGTATTTCTCCCGCCTGCTTAGCATGCATTCGTGGTGTAATATTCAGCACACTCGGCGCGTATTCGAGAGGTTTGTGGTTTGAGTCCTGGCGAGGGCATTGCTCATTTGTCACGTCTTCTGGTTCTGTTGTGTCTCGAAATTTAAGTGTGTTTAGTCATTTAAGTAATCAATTATTTAAGTATTTTATTTTTATTTGTATTTGATTTCTTTTGCAATTTGAAATTCGGAAGAGCGTAATGTAATACATACATATATATTTTTTTAAGAGTATGTTTAAAATTATTTTTCTTCAACGATAAAGAGTGTATTTAAAATGTTTAGGTAATTATTTTTTTCAATGGTTCAATTTTCTAAGAGAGGGAGCGTCTTTTAACGGAAGTAACATTTGTGGAAATAGCTTTTAAGATAACAGTTGGAAGTAAGGGCAGTATAGTGTTGTTTTCCATGTCTTTTGTTACGAAGCAGTAAAATCGATACCGTAATTCGCTTCCCGTATTCACTTGCACTCTCACTTTGTGAATTTTGCCATGCTTATATAACTAAAGGAGCGGTTGTAAATTGGATCTTGAAAGGGCAGTTTTTTATTGTTTCTGCCTAGATTTTTCCGCTTTTTAGCAAGGGAGGGTCGAATTTTTAGTCTCAAATTTTCGCACGTGTTAGGATGAGTCATCTACAGCTGGTCAGCCGTCGACTGTGGACAATGACTCTTTTTTGATTCGTTTGAGAGGGCTCGCGCCTGCGGTTCGCGGATGGCTGTCGCAGTGTGACGGAATCGTGATAGAAGAGTTGGAAGTGCATGTGTGTTGGATGACAAGAGCTCTACATAAAAATATAGCATCGCTTCGTCTTTATCATCATTCTCGGAGAACAATAAATAGTCATTTTCGAAGTGTTCCTGATGGAAGGGTTAGAAGATTTTAGGAAGTTCCCGGATGCTCTCCTGATAAAGAATTTTTCCTGGCTTGATGACAAGATTTCTACACAAAAGTATAGCATCGCTTCGTCTTCATCATCTTTCTCGGAGAACTATAAATAGTCATTCTCGGAGTGTTCCTGATAGAGCTCTACTCAAAATTATAGCACCGTCTCATCTTCATATCGCTTTTCCCTGAACTATTTGGACACTTCCTGAGGTGTTGTGACAGTAACATGATCATAATTTTGGAAAAGTGGTAGTCCACCTGTGAGTGAAATATTTTAATTATTTTGTCTCTCTCTCTATTCTCTGTCTATCTTAATTCCGTGGTGGACTAGTTAAAACTATTGCTCAATTTTTCTTAGTGGAATTCATTGACTGTGTTTGAATATTTCTTCTCTGGTGCTTATCAGGTGTTTAATGAATCTGAACTTGTGCTCTCGAGTTCATTTTGAAATGAGTGAATTTTAGAAATATTTTGGTTGAGAAATAGTATTCAGTTCCACCGAATACCGGAGAAGATTTATTCCTTCTTGTGTTTTTTTCAGGTTAAGATTTATTAAGAAGAATTTGATTTGTTTGATAGAGTTAATTAATTTTAAGAGAAAGTTATTTTAATATTATTTTTTGAGATAGTCAATCAATCAGTTCCTTCCTCCTCTTCTAACTAGAAGAATTTTAGTATTAAGTTATTTATTTTAGTTTGTCCGGCACTAGAGTAGGTCAGAATTAAAAAAAAGTTTAAAAGTGGTAAAAATTAAAACCAGTATAGTTTTAGTTATCTAAAACTTCCAAAATATCCTAATGTCTCTACAGTGGCGCCCGAATTAAAAAAGGTGTGGTGGATGGGGATTCTCCATCACCAGGATTTGGCGATTGGGCCCCCTGATCTCTAGTCGCCCTTTAAAAGGAGGTAGTATATAAGGTACTTTTTCCCTCCTTTCATCATGCCTTGGTGTGTAATGGTTAGCAAATTCGGCGCGTATTCGAGAGATGCGAGATTCGAGTCCCGGCGAGGGCACTGCTCATTTTTCACATCTTCTGCTTCCAAAATATCCTAATGTTTCTGTACAAGCTGTTGAAGAGAAGACTAGTACTCTTGAATCAAAAGCTACTCTGTAATTCATCGATATCATTCCATGGGGACATCATGTTTGGTGCAATGGTCTGATTTCTCTATCTTGATATGCTAGAACGCGGATAGTTTGCTAAATTACCTATTTTCTCTTCAGCATGCTACTTTGCTTCTTATCCCCATTCTTACTGTTTGCTTTGTGAGTAAGCAATAAAGCACTAAGTAACTGTCTTGTTCTTTTTGTTACATAGTTCTCGTAACTACAACATTCGTCTTCCATTTTATTATCCATTCTTTTACTGAATTGTTTTATTAAATACATTAGTAATTATTTAATAAGCATACAGCAATTTTAATGTTAACTCTCTTACTGTTTCTCTCTTACTTCTTCTCTCTTAATATTACTTTTACTTTTCGGTTTTTCTCTTATTGCTCTTGCTTTCTACTTTACGTACTTTTTTTCTCTTACCTTTTACTCTCTTACTTGAAATAAATTATATCTCTGTTTTCCCGTCTAAAGTTTAAATAGGTATATTCATGAAACTTCCAAGCAATTGTTTAAGCTTTTTTAACTTGATTTCGTCTCGTCTTTAATATAATCCTGAATAGATATTTATTGCACCTCTTACAAAAGGAAAATATTCAGTAAGAAGAGACAAAATGTTTCTATTTACTAAACTTGTTTAGCTCTTTATTTTCAATTTTACGCATGAATATAAAGTAGTCCATAATGGAACCTTTTTTTCTAATACATTAGCTTGGATTAAATACGTGCTAAGAATACGCTTTTACAGTGCAGTATTAACTACTGATGATAAATGATGTCTGAAGAAACTTATTTGTTTAAATTATTACTTAAATATTCGTTTCAACTCGTTTCTAAGGAAGGAGCCGAAAGAATGTGAACTATAATCAGAGGATGAAATGTTTTCCTAAAGAAAAATGCTTATTTAGTTACTCCAGACATAGAAGTTCTCACATTTCAAATTGCATAGACAAAAACTAAAATTGCTTAAATAAATGCTATACGAATTTCTATTTTCTCTATCTCATTTTGAATATTAAAGCTATAATACGATATGCAAAATGATTATTTCAACGTTTTGTCAGGTTCAGTTAGAACAGATAGTACTTATAAGTTTGTAGAGTCTCAAATTCTTGAGAAGCTTACACTATGTCGAGACTCTAGACGGATTTAAGCGACTTATAGCTATGTCCGGAAGAAAACAGAGAAACGTAAGGAGGGTGCAAAAGACCCTTTTAGTAAGAAAGAACTAAATTAATAAATGGCTCGTTTTGTGCTTACAATATCAGCCAATATTTATGGCGGAACTAAAGAGTAATGCATTCAAATTAAAACTAAGTTAAGTCGTAAGCTAGCCAAGGGCTACACAGAACTGATTAGCTCGTAAGTTGGCTCAAACTATATGGGCTTCACAAGCACTATTGGCAAGAATAAAACAACTCCGAAAACAGACTGCTACAGTGAAATTTCATCTAGTAATGTGGCCTTCAGCAGGCGGAACACCTTCTGTTAAAGCCTTCCTTTAAGTACTGTCTCTTTCTATTTTATTTGAATATGCGCGAACTAAAGTTAGTATTCTGGCAGGGAAAAGGAAAGGGAGAATGACAGAAAAGATACTGAATATAAAATAACTGGTTAAATGAAATAAATAAATGCTTTACAGGTTGACTTATTCAAATTCATCTCTAAAGAGTAGACTATATTTTCAAACGGCCTTTTCATTTCATTGTAACAATCACTCCTATCCATATAACCTTCAAGATTTTCAGTCAGTTTTCTCCCATTTGCGCTTTTTCATTAGCATTTTTTTTCTGTGTATGTGTGGACTCATAGATACATGGTTTCTTACACATGAGTTTGGATTCATTCTGCTACAAATACACTCTATAACAAAAAAATTGACGCACCAAGAAAGAATCATCGGATTGCGTTGAAGATTCGTTGTGCGTACATGATTTGACCAAATATGCAAATGATTACAATTTAGTGTTCAATGAACGAATAGTGCGATCTCCAGCACATCAGAACTGTGCATCCAGCAAATGTATATAAGGAGCTGTTGTTGAACTGCTGTTAAAAATTTCTGTTGTATTGCGATTTAGGATACCTTTCAAAGGCTAAAAAAATGCTTGCCGCAGGATTCGAGCTCATTACGAGCAACTGTCAGAGTTTCAAAGAGATCGTATCATTGGATTGAAAGAGGTAGGTTGTGCAAATCGGAGAATCGCTTGTCATATGAATGGAAGCGATGCGGCGACTAGAAGATGCTGGCAAGAATGGGTGGATAATGGCAGATTTCAGCGTCATGATGGTAGCGGTCGACCTAGGGCCACAACAGATCGGGAGGATAGAGTGATTGTCCGATCATCTGTCGCAGCACCTGATTCATTGCTATCAACCATCAGACGTGCGACCCGCACACGAGTGTCCACCACGACCATTCACACATAGCTGATAGAGCGAAATCTACGCTCATACAAACAGTTACGACAGCTGCCACTCATGCCTGCACACTGAAATCCTGAAATCCGCTGAGTTGCCTTCCGTCCCGGAGTATTACATAATCCATAGAGTATTAGTTACCAATTCAGCAGTTTGAGGTCCTTAAAGATATTAATAGCACTGTGTTTCTTAGAAAGACGAAGGTCTTACCCACCGTGCATAATAGATGCATAATTACTAATACATAATACATAATACAGATAAAAAAATAGGTTCAAATATGTGAAGCAATTACATAATACAAACACATAGCACATTCTTGAATAAATGCTAATGCATTCTTGAATAAAAACTAAAACATAACTGAGTTATTAAAACATTACACAAAAATAATTACATCCTATGAAACTAAGGTATGCTTCCAATACCTGCACTTTATACCTATACACTATACATTTACCAACTCAGCATTTTAAAGTCCTTAAAGATGTTAATAGCACTGTGTTTCTTAGAAAGTCGAAGCTCTTACCCACCGTGCATAATACATGCGTACTTACTAATATATAATACAAATAAAAAATAGATTCAAATATGTGAAGCACTTACATAATACAAATACATAGCACATTCTTGAATAAATGCTGATACATTCTTGAATAAGTACTAAAACATAACTGAGTTATTAAAACATTACACAAAAATAATTACATCTTATGAAACTAAGGTATGCTTCCAATACCTGTACTTTATACACTATACATTTACCGATACTTGATAGACCAATAACTTGTACCATATTATTACAGAAATGCGTTATACAGCATGTGCAAGTACAATAAATTATCAATCTACATCTTCACGAGTATTTTTACATAGAAATGCATTATACTGGAGGTACAAGAACATTTTATCAATCTACTTCTTAACGAGTACTTTTACATTCCTGGGTAAATACTGAAACTTGATTCAAATACTGATACATTACACAGAAATTTACCTTTTAAAAAAATTACAAATTTACCTTCAATATATAGTACTTTATACAATCACATATAGTTCATAATATTACTGCACATAATAATAAAAAAACAAAAAATCACGTAAGTACATTATGAAAATATGTTATACCAGTATATTACATAGTTACCAATATTTACTACAATTGCAAGTATATTACGACTAGTATACATACGGATAAACAGAAGGGCATTATTTAACAGTAGTTAATGATGCTTATTACCCACTTATTGATTAAATACGCATACGTTACTGGATAATTGCATCTTGCAATATCTAGTACATATTATAGTCGCTATTACATTCTACAATTGATATGCAAAATATTTCATCTGCATATAACTTAAATACTAGATACGATCCTGATTACATACTAATATTTTGTTCAGTTATCATATTTTTTCTTTTTGGTGTAAACTAAAGTATTACACAAATACAGATTCATCTTACAAAATTCAGTACATTACACAGTTGCTAATACTTAAACAGTTATTGTACCTCATAACGCAACCTCGGGCTACTGCAAAAAAACTACTAAATAGTAACCTAAACAGTTGCTTAAAATGATATAAAATCCTTACTAATGCAAATACTAATGCATAATTTCCAAAATATAATTACCAATGTATAATACAATTACTGACATATTACAAGACACGTTCAGTTGTTGATACATTAAACAGTGTATTGTGTCAGAGCACAGTACTAATGTACTACCATAGGCATGGAGCATTCTAGTTTCTATAATCTTCGTCCAATTACAAATGGGTTATCCCTCGTATCCATTTACAGTATTCCCTTAATGAACTGATTATGCTGAAATTGTTTGCCTGTGCTAAGAGTATTTATCTGCACACCAGTCAATAATGCTTTTGAGCTGCGTGGTTGCATACTTATTATATTGGAGGCTGTTGTACCACATGGGCTTATCATTATCACTTAGCTGGCTGAGTCTGTGATTCCTAACTAAATTATAGCTAAATGCAAAGTGGTCCGGGCTGCCTTATGCACCACAGTCACAAGATGCATTATCTCTAATCTTAAAGCGGTAGAGATAAGAGGGAAAGGGGACATGGCCCGTCAAAAAGTGAGTGGTATAGTAAGGCGGAATATGTCTGTCCAGGGAGACCCTAGGGATGTACTTATATACTCTTCGTCCTGTGGCGCTTCTATTCCACTTGTCTTGCCATTTAGTCATAAGTTGAGACATTGTTTGTTGCTTGGGAAAATAGACCGGTTTAGGAGCCGGTAATTCTGGGAGTCTGGTAGAACATGTTGCTTCTTTGGCAATGTGGTCAGCCATTTCATTTCCATATATGCCAATATGTGCGGAGATCCAGTGCAGATGAGACCTATTGTCTGAATGGAATACTTGTAGCAGCACATGTCTAATATTATTCACTAAGCTGCGTGAAGCAATCCCTGCTATTGCAGTTAAACGGGAAGCTGAGTCCGTATAGATGTGATTAGATGGCAGAGGTGCTTCGGACAGATAGATTATGGCTGCTCTAATTGCTAGCAAGTCTGCCTGAAAACCTGAGTTAAAAGTACCCAGTTTCCTTTGCCACTGGTAAATGACTCTATTATTTTGGTTATAGCAGAGGCCATTGCCTGTTTGCTCTAAAGATTTAGAGCCGTCTGTGTAAATTTCATCCGCACTACTGAGGCCATTTGGTTTCATAAGTGAGATATACTCCTGTAGGTTATTTGTCGCTGGATGGCAGGGATCTTCTGGGCTATGATGTTCATAATCTGAAGTGACGTATTCTTGGCCCGATAGATTAACGGTGACTTCAAGACGGGAAACTTTCACTATCGTAGCTTCTCGTTTTGTGACTAAGTCAAAAGGACGCTTTCCCGTTATTACTTGTAATGCCGCCGTCGGAGATGTGCGATATTACCTGCAGATCATAAGGAGTTGCTGCTTCTGGATAGAATTAAGCATACATCTCATGTGTGATGTGACCTGTGTACCCCAAATCGCCACTCCATACAAGATGATTCTTTCGGCGACAGTCGTATATCATATCTTGAGTAGCTTGCCTGGAATTCCACACCGTAGTGAGGTAGTTATTTTCATGCTATTTGTCAAAGCAGTAATCTGTTCTTTCACGTGTTTTAAATGAGGTAACCACGACAGCTTGGAATCGATGATCACTTCTAGGTATTTTAGTTCTTTTACACATTTAATAGAAACCCCTTCAAGTCTAAGGTACGGGGGTTTTCCTTCCAGTGACCAAGGCATTAGTTTCCTTTGCAGACATTTGGAACTTGTGCTTCTTTGTCTATTCTGCATGAAAGGTTAATGCTCTCTTGCGTCCTCCGTTCCAAGTCACTTCGCCCTGATACAATGAGGAGAAAGTTATCTGCATATGCCAGTAAATAAACTTCTTCTTTGCCATCATAGAGATGGAATACGGAATTGGCAACAACATTATATAATGTCGGGTCCAGATACGATCCCTGTACTGACAAGAATGGGTGGACAGTAGCAGATTTCAGCGTCATGATGGTAGCGGTCGACCTAGGGCCACAACAGATAGGGAGGATAGAGTGATTGTCAGAGCAGCTGTCACAGCATCTGATTCATTGCTATCAATCATCAGACGTGTTATCCGCATACGAGTGTCCACCATGACGATTCGCAGATGGCTGATAGAGCGAAATCTACGCTCGTACCGACCGTTATGCCACCTGGCACTCAGGCCTGCACACTCTTGAGCCAGATTACAGTCGTACTTGGCTCGATTAGGTTAGAATGATGCTGACTGGGGAAGTAAAGTCTTTAGCGACAAATCCCGCTTCCGACTGTGTCGTGACGATCATCAAAGACGTGTCTGGAGACCCCCAGATCAGCGTGCCGGTCCTGCTTTCACTATTGCACGCCACACAAGCCAGCTATAGTCTGGGATGCCATTTCATGATAGCCGGACGCCTTTGGTGATCACTAAAGACCCTCTTGTAGCACAGCGGTACGTCGACGACATTCTGTGACCTGCTTTGCTACCGTTCTTTTTGCAGTACCCTGGCCTTATTTTTCAGCAAGATAATGGCAGACCACATACGGCACGTGTTGCTATGAACTGTCTTACAGCTTGTCAAACACTTCCTTAGCCAGCCAGATCCTTAGCCTCCGATCCAACATGTCTGGGATATGATGGGAAAGCAACTGCATCTACCAGGGAATGATGATGTCCTAGCCCAACACCTGGAGCAGATTTGTTAAGAAATATCACAGGAGATCATCCGGGAGCTTCATGAGTCTATGCCACGCCGTGTAACAGCTTGCATCCAGGCTAGAGGTAGGTCAACACCTTATTGAGATCGTTACTTTGTAACCATGTAACTCTGAAATAAATCATTCAATTGTTCTGAAATTTCATTTTCTATTCTGTACATAAACTTCCTATCTACGAGTTTTTGTCTCTATCGGACGACTCGTTCTTGGTGCGTGGATTTGTTTTTGTTATAGAGCATATTTTGAACGGAAGAACATACACGATCTTATTTTAAAGAAGAAAATAAATAGGAAAGATTATCGATGACTTTAATAATTTAAATACTGCAAACCGTTTAATCAAAGACGTATTTGCTAGCAACTGAGTATTATCGATAAATATGAGTCAAAATATACGCTGAAATATTGTATTTAAAAATTCAGGGCTAGGGATATATTCAAAAATTATTTCTACTAAAATCTTAGAAAACGTTCACTTAGTATTTCTGCATTAATCACCTTGATTACTACTGTATAATATATTAGTTAAGCTAAGTTTACCAAATTTCTTACTAAACACAGAACTTACACTTTATATCGTTGAGGTAATTCTCCTTGTTTAAAACTGACAAATATATTGCATTTTTGTAAAATGTCAATATATTTGATAATTCAATAGATAATTCAACTCATTTATCTCATATTCTTGGAAACATTTAAAGAAACCATACGAGGAAAACTAATAATAATCCAAAGCAAAAAAATGACAACATAAATTATGTTGTTTTATAAAATACAAATGATTTAATATGTGTATTATTCGTATTCGTAATATTCCATACATTGAATTATAGATATTACTTGGATTACCAGTGTCAATTTCTCTTTCTCTAGGAAGATTGAGAAAGAGATCATCAGAAGAGACTCTAACCCTTGAAAAACTTGACATACTCTTTTTTGATATTTTTACACTTATTAATGAAAAATTTCATAGTGTGTTGATAACATTTAAACCAACATTTAACTGTCGCGTTGTTCACAGGCAGTAACAGATAAATTTCTGTTCAGGCAACTGTTTATCATCTTTGTGAATTAGATAAATGGCTTTCATGAGACATCATGAAAACCATTTCAGACACGAATATTCAGTATCTGCTGAGACATTCTAGAAATCAAAGCCTTACTCACGTCAACAGTATTGGCCTTCACTACTATAAAATTAAGTGCTTTCGTAAATAATTAGTACTAGCCACGAGTTACATAAATCTGTTTCTAAGTTTGCATTATTCCTTTTGACGTTAAATGTACCTAATGTTCTTATCATTTCTTAATGAAGTGGATGAAAAAAAGATTGGTTTTTTCTTAAATTTAGCAGGGTGGTGTATTAAACAAATGTTTTAAATCTAGATAAAATTTAAAGGATTAAAAATCCATACGAATAAAGAATGCTGATAAGGAAACAATGTGTTAATTCTCTAAAATTAATTTGTAAAAGTCCTGTTTTTATTTTTAAAGTTGATATGAATATGCAGCTATTGTGCTGCTTAGAAAGATCTAATATGAATCTTGTTGTCTAAATATGAATCAAGATTTTATACCCTCTGTTACATAGGATAGCTTAAATAGCCATTAATTGAAAATAAAATATTCTCCTTTAAAAATCTAAAACTTTTTTTAAGTATCAGAATCATTTTCAAAAGAAATTACTGCACTGTTAGAGGGCAACACTTACAGAGGAATCAGAAGATATAATTGAAGTTACTGCTAATCTTTCAAAGTAAATATTTCCTCGTTTTTATTAGCGATCTAAGTACTTTTTTATTTGAAACCTAATTTAAATTCAAAATAAAAAAGCATTCATAGACCAACCTTCCAAAAAGTGACAAAAAATGTATGCGTTACTAAATGCGACACTAAACATTATTTATGTTCTACTGAAAAAGAAGTTACAGTTTATGTTTTGGGATTAATTTTATTTTACATGGTCCATGAAAAGTTTAGGAGTGAGAAAAACTTCGAAATAAACTACGCCTTCACCCGTAAGAGAACATAATATTTTCGGTGCTTAACAAAAGCAAGTACGACGTACGCAGTTATTTTCGTACAGTTTACCGCAAAATCCATATTTTAATTTTTCTGCAACTTAGTAAGTAATAAATATAATTTAATTTAAAAGAAATACCTTTTTGTCAGCTTAAGGGATAAAATGTGTTTAACAGTTTAAGTTAAAAGTTTTTAAAAGTACCTTTCGTGAAGATTTTCAAAGATTCATGTATTTCATACATTCAACATATGAATTATTAAAGAGGAAAAAATTATGATTGGTTATCTTAAATTAAAAGCAATTACGTACAACTCTGGGCCATTCTGATATTTGGCAAATGGGGTGTCTTTTTGAAAATTCCATTTTCAATTCAAATATTTTCTAAATGCTGAATACAGAATCTTTGCTCTTGGGGCCACAGAGTTATTTATTCTATTAGCAACACAATCTAGATATTACATTTCTTATAGTCTTTATATTCATAGCAAGTAATATAACCTTACAACGTAATGAGACTCGAAAATTATTGAAAAATGCTAATAAGAAGATTCTGATTTTCTTATGAATAGTACTGCATAAATCAGAAACAACGGCTTCTGATTTTGATTGCGTACTGAAGAATAATACATAACGAAAAATGTCAAAATAATGAGAGTTAGAGGTATTTGCTGTTCAGCGCTGATAGTAGCAACTTCTTAATAACCAAGTAACCTAATGTTACCAACCTAAAACTTATAACATTATACTGTAACACCTAACATTTGTGCATTTAAAAGGTAACGCAATAACTCTTTCTGTTTCCATTTTGATTGCATAAAATAGTTACAGATAGCGTCGATTATCTTAACAAGTAAAACTGTTCTGTGATTTAAATTGTATTAACAGTATTTGATAGGAAACTTCAGATTTTAGAGATAAGGTATGAAATTTAAGAATAACTGAAATTTTCTTCCTTTGGTTTTAAGTTAAGTACAGTTTGAAAGATACCAAATTCCCGTGACAAAATTGTCTCTCTCTTTTCAAGATTGTTGCCCTAAGATTACATTGCTAATTAGCTAGAGAGAAAACTTTCGTTTTAAGTCTGGTTATTATCTTAAAGCAGCTGGTGGAAAGCATCTGAGCGCATAATTTTCACAAAAACGAAATTTTAGCGGAAAGAATGTGAAAGTTTCTTAAAATTAAACCTGATCACCTTAGTTAAATTTTACAAAAGCAGTTTTCTAAGCAAACTATGTTACGCAAAGTATTTATAACAGCAAAAAATAGTACCAGTGAGACCTTTCTAAAATAACATTTATTTATACTTAAATATATTTTTCGATTTTGGCATCATTACTGAATATCACGCCCAGAACATTTTAATTGCCAACATGAAGTATATACATTTTCATAATTTTAACCACTAGCGTTACATTTCCTGTTTACCTCTAATTACAGTACGCGGCCATTTTACCACAACTGAGTTAATGAAAGAAAACCCGGTATTTTAGAGGTTTTTTGAATAAAATATGTTATAATTTATTTTATTAATATTATTTTGGGTACAGGTTTAAAATTCTTCAAAAAATTTTTAAATTAGCTTTTATATGTTGCATAATTATATGTAAAAGGTTTCTCTTTTACCATCAATATTAATCTTATACCTTACGCAAAATGTTTTGCACGATTTACTCTGACAACACAACTAATTATATTCTTCCTTAATTTTTTTGTTAATTCAAAGAAGTAAAGAAATTGTCCGTAGCAGCACTTTTTCTAGTATCATAAAAAGGATCAATCAGACGAGAAATGTCTGGTCTGATTTCAGGTTTTCCAAGCAAGGATATACATTTACAAAGAATTTTGGTTATATATCAGGTAAAGCCAAACATTTATGCCGAATGTACCGGGGTTTTGACATATATTGAATAAAACGACATCTTGCTTTTATAGGAACAATTTTTTAGCAATAGTAATAATTCATCTGCTTTGTAACACGAGAAACAATTCTCAATAAATGTAGCTAGTTAGTATCTAGTATTCTCAATAAGGATACCTAATTCTAGTTGACTGCAAGTCAAACCGCAAATATTTTATTACACTCACGTTTGTGAAAATTGCAACACCAAGAAGGAATCGTCATAATTGAATGCAATTTAATACACAGTTGAGTGGTAGTGGTACAAATAAATGATTAAATGTTCAAAGCAAACAAACAAGAACAAGAGATCAGAATCAGTATTTTGTGTGGCCACCACGCGCCGCAATAAGTGCTGCTACACGACGTGGCATGGAGTCAAACAAAGTTTGAATGTCTGACTGAGGAAGAGCATTCCATATCGTTTGTACGCGTACCCAAAGTTCGTCTGCAGACGCAACAGGACGAGGATCACGAGCAAGACGCCGACCAATGACATCCCACACATGTTCAATTGGCGACATATCCGGGGAACACGCAGGCCAAGGAAGAAGCTGTACCTGCTGCGCTGCAAAGAAGGATTTAACAATCCGAGCAGTATGAGGGCGGGCATTGTCCTGTTGAAATACAGCGCCTGGCAAGCTTTGAAGGAAGGGAACAGCTTCGGGCTGTAGAACTTCACGGATATACCGGTTGCTGTTCAGATTGCCCACAATTCGTAGCAATTGAGATCGTCTATGATATGCTATGGCGCCCCAGACCATAACTCCGGGTGTTCGTCCACTGTGGCGTTCGATAATGCACTCCGGAAGGTGGCGTTCACCGGCATAGCGTCTGACACGAATGCGGCCATCATGGTACCACAAATTAAAGCGGGATTCGTCAGAAAACACGACATGCTGCCAATCAGCACGCCAGTCTCTATGCTGATTGGCCCATTGTAGCCGCAGGCGGCGATGGTCGTGCGTTAGGGGGATCCTGTATAAAGGAGTCCGTGCGCGCAGTCCACACTGCAGCAGACGTCTACGAATTGATGAAGCACACAATGAAACACCTGTAGCTATTGACCACAGTGCTGCCAATTGTCTAGAGGAAGCTGTACGGTCCGTCCGCGCCATGCGGACCAGGTGTCTATCATCGCGAGCTGACGTCACATTTCGGGGTCCACTCCCGGATTTCCGAGTTGTCCGACACTCGTCCGTCCACTGCTTCCAAACGCGCATCACTGTGCTGCTGTTACGCTGCACACGAGAGGCTACTGCACGATACGACAATCCAGCTTCACGAAGGCCGATGATTCTCCCTCGTTCAAACTCTGTAAGTTGTTCAAATCTCGCTCTCTTTCGTCGACGAGGCATAAGTACAGATTGAGTTAACGTTTACCACTAGCAGATAACCACCGATAACCATACACGCCTCGCTACAGCCGTCTATTTATTCGGATCCATCAGCCGTTCAGAGGGCGCTGCTCAGCATACGCATGCGCTACGGATTTGCAATTCTAATCATTTGCATATCATGCGCTACTTTGCATTTCCTGAAAATTTCAGCTCACTCGCGTAAGTCCTTCATGGTGTTGCAATTTTCACAAACGTGAGTGTATTTGCAAGGATCTGTCCTTAAGCACTGTTTCACTAAAGAGTTTTGGGCCCCAAACTTTTGTCTATAAATTCAAAACAGAAAATTCTTTGACAGCTAAGGCACCACACGCAGATAACAGAGCAATAAAAGCGTCTAACTGATCAAATGACAAGTTGAAGTATAGAGTTCTTGACTTCTGACGTGACTCTTCTTTGGTTTAATGCTGTATATGATACAATGTTTTTTCATTGATAAAAAGTCTGTATGCGCGAAAGGTGTTCCCTAGCAATTTTTTTACTCTTAGCAGAATTAGTTAACCCACCAGTTTCTGGCAAATATTTTTTTAACAGCAAGCCCTGTAAGTGAGTTTGCTGAAATGATTTCTTTTTCTCATCACTTACTATCTTTCACCTTTTGACCGATTTTCTTCATTTTCAAACAATTAATTTGCCTTCATTTTCTTATTAGATTATAGTTTGTTTCCCACCTATGTGATCTTTATGGACCATTATTATTTTCTCATCTTCGACTAAATGCTCTATCAAGGGTAATTTCTTAGCCATCCCCCCAACTTTCTTTTGATAGAATCATATTTTAGGAATTGATACAATACAGAAACGACGAAGGAATGTCCTGTTCTTTCTCGGGACTAAATGGGGAAAACGTTATGTTATTTTTTGAAGGAATAATAGAACCATCAGTTGATGGATCGAATTCACTTGTTATACCTTGGGTAATCCAATCTTCATCAGATGAAATAGAATGAATTTCTGCATTAGATTCTTCATGAGGACTAATTTTTGAACCATTGTCATCGAACAATGCTTACAGAGCTTTTACCAAGTCTTCTTCTGACGATTTTTTCCAACGATTCTACGTGACATGATTAAGAGAAAAACAGTTGCAGATAACCCTCGAACAGTTGTAAACGAAACTAAGACGTGGCAGAGAACAAGGCGAAGGATTTATTAAAACATTCATATAATAAAAACGAAACCCATTTCGGACATCATACTTTGGGAAGGGAAAGCTTCACTTCTATTCCAACCAGCTGTCTAATAACATCTGGTATAAAAATAAAAAGAAAACCTAAGCAAATGGCATCATGCCATCGCATCATCAAGCTGAGTTAGCCTTTCATGAACAGGGAAGGAAAACAGTCAAAATGATCACTTACCGTAATTCTATGCATACACAATTTTGTATTAAAAACATAATAATTTAAAACAGGCAAGTTAAATTATTTTGTCCTCTTGATATATATTTAGGAAATGTAGAAAAATATCAATAAATTAAAAAAGAACATCTAAAAGATATGAATAGTTTAATTTCGTTTGTCTTCAACAAAAACATACATTGTCATATTAAAGATTTTAATTTTACTAATAGTTTACTTTTTGTATGCCTTACCTTGTCATGTTTCTCTCTCATACAACAGGTTTACCTAAATTGCACAGCAAAATGCTTAAGTTAAAATTAGGATGCAATTTGAATCGGCAGTTCAGTAAATCTTACTTCTTTGCATTACCTTCCGGGGAAGAGCAGCCCATAGGACATAAGATTAGAACGGCCAACACTAGCAAATTTTGCTAAGTATTAGAAAGCTGACTTCCCCCCCGTCTGTCTGATCGAAATCTCGTCTAGAACTGCAGCTTATGCAACGGTCCTATGTAAATAAGCCAGTCGCTGTATTTTATGAGAACTTTCATTATTTATTTTGTTATCGCTTTTAGTTACATTACCATAAGAAGCATATAATAAACTTCTGCGTTAGATTTTATTTTGAATTTACTTGGTGTTTCGTTGCAAGCATTAGCACAGACGATAACTCACTAGCCATTAGATTTAGCTTCTTAAGGTCAGTGCCCACTAGTGGTCGAGCAGTTAAAGTCACTCAATACTAGTTGTTATACCTGGGTTCAGCTTCAGGAGAACTAGTTGGCTGCATGGGCATTTCTGTGGAATTCGACATGTGTTACGTGAATGCGAGACAATTTCCCTTAGAAAATCCTCCACGAAGATATCCCTCCCCTTAAGCAGATAGCCTAGCCTGTTTTGCCATAATCAAATAAACCAAACATATCTTAAGGTAAATTGTTAGGTTTGTTAAAAAGCAGCTTTAGAAGTTACAGCGGGAAATTAAAAAAAAAAAAACGAAATAGCATTTTACTTTCAATTAAAAACAATTATTTTAGAAATGCGTTTAAAATTATTATTGATTTTAATTGCTATTTTATATTTATTGAAAAATTTATCAGTAATAATCATGAATAAAATGCTGAAATTGTCCAGACTACAGCATAATTAAGATACAGCATCGCTAGGGCTCAATATACTACCTCTACATACGCATGTAAACTTCCTTACAAGCTTTCCATACTTTCCTATCTTCAGTAAATTCAAAAAGAACCCAGGGTATTGGACCACATAACAAATCCAGAAAGATTGTAATATGTAAAGCATCTATTAAAATACGCACAACAGTTATTTTAACATGCAGTTTCTCTGTACCATCTATAATAGATAAAATACTGTAGTAAATTCAGAAAACTAAAAAGGCCCTTGTTTTAAAATATAGAGAAAAAAATCTTCTAAATCTTTCTGATCTTTCTAACTTTTTCTTTGAAAGAAATCATGTCTTCTTTTCTCCGTTTCCATTTATCGAATTCCAACTGACATGCCTTTAAATGAAATTATTTTGCTCATGAGAGTAAACATTTATGTACAATTAATTTAATTTAAACTTAGCTTGGTGCTTTTATATCGAAATATGCATGCATGTGACATCAAGAACAAATTATTTTTTGCAACTTCCAAATTTAATTTGTCTTCATAGTGACTTCACGAGTGACAGATCTTGGAGAAAGGAGGAAGAGAACTCAACTATTTAATGACAAAGAAGAAGAATGAGGGCGGGAGAGAACGCAAATCATAAAAGGGAAAAGTCTAGAAGAGTGACATCTGCTTACAACATCAAGTTAGTATCTTCAGGAACAACCGATTTGCTGCAATTTCAAAAGCTATGGGACATCTTGGAAAAAAGCTAAAAAAATGGAACTTGTCTCAAATTTTGACGAGTTCCTTTTACGGGGAATTGTGCGCTTCAATACTTTTGTGTGTCGTAGGAAATAAAATGCTGCGAAATAAGGAAAAAAATAGATACAGATATTCTGGAATATATCTATATCGCGAAAAAATAGCAGAAAGGGAAGATAGAAAATGAAATGCTATGAGAGAAAGAAAAGTTAAACTGAAATTTTAAATCGAACAATCGCCTTCGTTTACAGTTCTGTAAAAGGGGAAGTTAAAAAAAGGCGCAAAAATGCTAGGATCGCACTGTAGATTCGATGAGATGTAAATTTCTTTTCAACGTTCTCCCCTGTTATCTGCTTTGAGAAGAAGAAATTCAATTTGACAGTCTCTAGTGTTCTCTCTACAGCTGTTTCCATTGCATTTCTTAGGATGCGATGCAATATATTCAGTGATTAACCCCTCTCCCACCCGTTTAGCAAAGCTGTCTATTTTTAACTGGAGTCTGTTTCAAAAGATAATGCTTCATTATTCACTTTTTGTTTGCCTTTGGCATGTATCCATAAGAGTAATCACATGTTAATAACTAGCAACAAAAGTACTCAGTTATAGATAAGTTATTTTAAAAAATTATGTATTTATCGATCTTAAAAATTTACATTAAGAGTAATTTAATGCTAATATTTTAATAATTTAGTAAGTTAATATCAATCTTCAGTTTAATTGTTTATTATAGCACAAATATGATGGAAAAGTGGTAATTAGCCTTGGGCAAAAAATGTAAATATAAAAACAAATACTTAGATACAGCTACCTAAAAATCTCTGTTCATTATACTCCACGATTCATATATAGTACTTTTCAAAGATCTAATTTTCTTAGCTATCATCTAATGTGACTAGACCTGCCTAACTGTGATCCTAGCGAATTCTCTCACGGGCCTGAAGATGAACACAACCAGGAAAGAGTATAAAGAAACGTTTTATTGAATGCAAAATATTAAACAGATGGCACGCACTTACGTGCTTCCAAATCCCCGAAAACTTGCGGTGAAAACTTAAAAGATAATGTAACATTAAATTTAAAGGTAAAGAGTAGTGCGAGACTACACTATTCAATTGAAGCTTAAAGATTGACTCAATAACGTTAACAGGCAGGATAATAATGTGACGGGGAAAATGCGTAGCCAATACTTAATTTAACAGCTGATAGAAATTAACAGTGTGAGCACATAATAGCGAAATCATGCTCTGTCTAACCTTTCCAATACAACAATTTAAATACTCTCGTTCACCATAACTCATTTACATTCTGGAGAATAAGATAATTCAGAAAAGGTTCATAAATTAAATAAATATAACCCTATAGAATGAATTCGTCTATCTGCTCTCAAAATAAGTGATCAGGTGACCAAGAAAGTTCGCGCGATTTTCGTCACTCATCAGAAACGGCTCACGAAAACCTTAAACACTCATTTCACTCTTCGAAATAATCACCATGGGCTTCAGTCGCATGTTTCCAACGAGACACGAGCTCATAAATGACCTTTTTGAAAAAAATCCTTTTTTCTGGAGTCCAAAAATTTTCTTTGTGACATGTTCGCGTTTTCGGAATTGCTATTCCCATAGAAGGTTATTCCCCATAGAAGGTTATTCGTGGCCAGAAATAGGTAATAGTCAGACTGGACGAGGCAGAACATCCCAGCTCTTTGGTTTCATCACCTTAGTGGTCGCTTTTGCCGTATGAGGTCGGGAATTGTCGTAAAGGAGAATTCCGTTTTTGCTGACCAGTGCTGGCTGCTTCTGGTGCAGTGAAGCTGACACTCTTTGTAGTTTTGACTAGTAGACCTCGGTTGTTATGGTTTTCCCGCTATCTAAATATTCATAATGGAATATGCCAGCGCTGTTACACCACATACACAACATTACCTTTTTTTAATGAATATCTGGTTTATAGACCAATAAGACCGAAACGGAAGACGACCAATGATGTTTCCTCTTCCAGTTATCATACAGAATCCATTTTTTGTCACTTGTCAGGATTTAATCCAAGAATGCGGCTTTATTTTGCAGCGACAGCAAAGACAAGCAGATGTTCAACCATTCGAGCTTGTTCTTCTAGGACAGGACATGAAAAAGCCACTTGCTTAGTTTTTATGTTATCGCAAGGTTCTGAAGATGTGATCGAATGGTTTCATCAGACACTTCAAACCTGTATGGAAGCTCCTGGCCAGTTTGATAAGAATTCTGCTTGATTTTCTCCTCCAGCTGGACTTTGTAGAGAGTAAATGAACGACCAACACGAGGCTTGTGTTCAAGACTTTCATCTCCATAAGAAAATTGGCTGAACAACTTCACTCACTGCTGTCTCCCCAAGCACGGAACATTGTTTCCTAATTTATACTCGTAAAGCAAAGTAAGCCTCAAAATCACCTTTTCCAATGACATAGTCTTTGAAGACTGCATTTCCTAGAAAAGCAATAGCAAAACATGCGATGCACTGAATAACTCTCTAATGAATAAGGTTTTAAAGGACTGTAAACATATAATGCCATCAGAATTAATTTTACTACACTAACGCGCAAATGTAGCTGTTCTAAAAAACAATACGAACTTTCTTAGTTAAAACAAACAACACAGCATTTGCTACTTGTATGATCAACATTCTTCATACTTGTTTTTTCATGTTATCCTTACCAAGTCTAGCAGTAAAGAGCGTCATTTTTACTTTCTTGTACGATGTAAAGGAAGTATTATAATCCCGAAAAATTTCGAGTATCATATTTCAGAAAAAATATCCATTTTGATCGCTATGGAATGCCATTTAACGATGTTTTTGCGCGACATCTGTACGTAAGGACAGAATAAAGGACTCTTTTTCCCCAAACGAATAATAAAACTAAATTAAAATGGATCCAGAAGAGATTTCTTTCGTAGCGTCTGTAAGTACGTACATTATGTATGTATCTCGCATAACTCATAAACAAGTAGCCTCAGAACGTTGAAATTTTGTATATAGGACAGCTATAACATGTAATTATGCACCTCCTATTTTGGTTGCAATCGGCCACACCAGAAGTATATATATACCCACTCTGTTACTCCGCTTAGTGAGCTCAGTTTTTTATTCTTTTATGTTGCTAAATTGTGTATTTTTTGCCTTAAAAATGATTGAATTGTGTTAGTCTTATCTTCCGGTTAAGGTTTTTATGCCCTTAAAGAATCTGCATGCAATAGTTGTACTATTATCAACAATTTCAAAGTTGTTTAAGTGAGACTAAGCTTAATCTTTTTTTTTACCATAGCAGCCATATTTGTTTACATTTGAAATTTAGCAGAATAGTGAATTAAGTCTTTCTACACCTTCAGCATCATTTTTCCGATTGGGACGAAGAGGAAACTTTTAGTTTTGTACACCAAAAAATCTGCCTTCTTGCCTGCTCGCGGATTGTTTGCGTTTGCTTAGAAACTGTAAAAATTGTTTTTTTAATCGTTTTAACTGCATTTGGTATTTTATGTCTTTCTATATCTTTCAATTTTTAATAAAGACATTTTGAGTTTTTATGTATTTTTGCCTTGCCGCAAAATAAGAATTGAATTATTTGAATGAGAAATATATTTCGATTGAAATTCGAGGAAATAAATTTAAATGAAATGCAAAAAAATGCGTATAATTTAATATTCCGTACAAGGATGTCATGTGGGCCCATCAGACTTTTTATTATACATTACGTGGTACTGTGTAAGGCAGTATTCTTTCTTAACACGCCGCCGCCATTTGAAATTCCTAAATTTCAATGCAAAAATTTATAAATGTATAATTCAATAACTTTAGAATAACTACAAGTCAAACCTAAAACTTTAATTGGCAATACTTGCCATTGCGAAAAATACAATATAAAAATATTATACAAGGCCTATTAAACATTATAGAAGGATGATAATTAATTAAGTTCTCAAATTTTGCTTTTTAAAGCAGTTCCAGTAAATAAATAGTGTGACAAAGTTAAATTATGCAAAATAAGAACACTTATATATAGTTATCCTATCAGACAGACAACAAATCTGTCGAATGCATCAAATATGTGTACCATTTGCTGTTTTCATTACTAGCTCTATTTTTTTATATTTAAGCAGATAAAACTTTAAAATTCTAGCTAAAAGTCATTTAAATGGGGAAATTATCCTACGTTAATAGAGCAGACACCCTTTAAATTTTCTTTTTTTAATATGTCATTTAGTATATTGCTGATAATGATTTAAACAATTATTTTGCTAACCTTTTCAGACAGTCTAAGAGGCCCACAAGGAGTTGATCGGTAAAGTCACTGAACACTAGTTGTTCAACTTGTTTTCGAATTCCTGTGAACGGGTTAGTTGCATGTGAGGTTTCGTGGTTTACCCCATGTGTAATGTGGAACGAGAAATTTTCCCTTAGAATGCCCTCTCTGAAGGCATCCCTCCCATTAGGCAGATAGCCCTTGCTTGCTTTGCCATAACCAAACAATTTGAATTAATTTGGGAATAATCTTCCATTTAGCATATTTACTATCTGCAAGCTCGGATAAATCTGGTTTAGGATAAGAGGTAAAAGAATTTCCATTTAAAAATGACCCGTGATTTGCTTGGTGAACAATCATTCAATGCGGTTTGCGGGAACTTCAGCACCATAAGCTTTCTTGACCACCACAATATTAAATGATTTTTCTTTGCTTTACTTTATGAAGTAGAAAAAAAAATCTAGAATATGATAGTCGTTGATTGTTCTATGACTATTTCTATTGCTTCAACTTTCTCCATGTGATATAAATCGTTATACTCCCTGGATAAAAACCGTATATAAAGTTTTCCTATTCTAGTACTTTTCTAATGGGTTCCAAATCTGATATAATCTTCGCTTCAAGCGTTTCCGATTCTCCTAATTATACACCTTTCTTAAAGGTAATTGTAGTACTACATATCTACCATCATTTTGTATGCGCCGAAAGTACTTTAAATGATTTTTATAATTAGCTTGCGCATGAATAAGATGCGATGCATAAAGATACAGATTCATATTTTGTCTGTCTTTTAATAATAGGTTTTCTAAGTGAAATTTTCCCTCTCTTAAAATTCTCCATGTACTACTGTATATGTGTGCGTGCGATCTTATTTTATTATTGTTTTGCAAAATTTTAACTATTACATTTATAGATATGCCTGCATAACTTATTTAAATGTTTGTATAAGTTGAAGATAAGTTAACTGAATTTTAGAAGAAATATTTAACTGATTGCACCTAAACTTCTTGATAGGGTGACACTGGTAGAAATAGTCTTACGAGGGCAATATTGTTTCGATCTTATTCATGTTAAATCGTTATATAAAATCTGCACTTTTAGCTGATAATTAATGGATATAATTTTTCTCATTTGTTCCAGATGCACGCTAATAAAATAAATATTTCTTCACCAGGTGAATTCGATTGATGTTTTTGATCACATCTAAATGCTTCTTTATAATTTCTTGATAATAAGTTGAGACGTTCCTTTGTGTTTGTGCTTTTAAGCTGTGGTTATCAACGATTGTTTCGCATTCGGTGAGGGTGATGTTGAATAACTTTATCCTTAGCAACTAAATGTCCCTTACAGTCCAAATACAATTTATTATAAGCTTCTATTTAGTTGACTTATTATAGCTATCTTTGTCGTTATGGGCAAAAGTGTCTAATCGATTTTTTCTTCCCGAAAAGTTATCGAAATTAGATAATGTACAAGCTGTTTGTGAATAATTTGATTTGATTTGATTTATGTGATTACGGAAAAGCCTCCAGGACTATCTGCTTAAGGATAGAGATGCCTTCGCGGAGAACTTTCTAAGAGGAACTGGCTCGTATACATCTTACACATGTGGAAAACCACGAAAACGACCATGCAGCAAGCCTGTTCGTGAGATTCGAACCCCAGACCGAACTACCAGTGCTCAGCGACTTTATCGCTCAGCCGCTGGTGGGCCCATTTATGGATGAAAATACAATGCCGTGAAACATTTGGTTGAAAAATTGTTTGATTTTTTTTATTTTATGCTGAAACGTCTTTTCGAGCGTATCTTTACTTCAAGAAAAAACTAAAAATCGCAGAATTTTACTACTTCCGCCACCGAATAGCGCAGAAATTTCTCTTTTAAAGGAAATTTGCAAATTTTCTAAACTTCTTCGAGTTTTTTTCAAGTACTTGAAGTCCATTTTAAAATTTTAACGACTAAAAAGGCTTCAAAGTGTCAAAAATTAATAGATTATAAAACAAATCTTCGCTCTCATTAAAGAAACAAGATTGACAAAAATTATTAACTGGGAGATTTTGTAAACTTTTTGTATATATGCTACTCCAACTTGAAGCAGAACGAGAGGTATCTGTTCTTCCTTCAATTCAGACGAATGCAGTTCGCTAAGCAGACTCCTGTACTTATTAACTTGTGGTTCAGCCTCTCAAATAACAAGCAGCTCCATCTCAGCTTAGATCCGTCCTTGTTTCTTCTACAAGAAGGACACTGTGCAGAAAGCAGCATAAAAGGGGCTGAATGCAGGCGATCGCTATTGTAATTCTCTCCTACTTCCCGCCACCGGACGAAGCGTTTGAATTGGACACGTTGTCATGTATACTGGACAAAAATCACTGGAGTCTGTTCTGTTCATCTTGAGTCCCCCTTTGCTTTACAGAGTGCCTCTTAACTTGTTTATATAAGGAATGAACGGAAAAGAGATACCTATTCTTTTATAGGAAAGAGTACCTTTAGATGGGAGCACAGAACTATAGTGCTGCCACATGGAAATTTAAATGATCAGAGGTACTGAAACAATACACTGAATCCTTTCTTTAATCCATATGCTGTCGCAGTTGTCGGTACTTTCATTTTGGAAGCAGATAGCCCCGACGTCGCACTGCTCCTTTCGTGCGCAAGTTCTTGAAGAAGAAACTATAGTTCAAATGGAATGGCAAGTACGCTTTCCCGAACTTAGTCCCTTTGAGCATGTGTGGAACACTCTGGCCAGGAACTTTCAGGCTTGGATATTTTTTTAGCTTTTCCTATGCTGTAAGTAAATTTTTAACTACTTCTTTTAGAAAATAATATTTTAAACTTGAAGTAACAGAAAAATTCAAACAAACAATTTTATGCTTTTTATTGGTGTAAATTAGTAAAAAATATTAATATGCCTAAAGACGCATTTTTGAAAGTTTTTGTTTAAAATTTTTAATTGTTCTGCTGCTTTTTTAAAATTATAGGTGAGTATTATAGCACAATATTCTGCAAAGGAGTTTTATTTCAATTATATTTCACATACATCATAGGGATAAACACTTTTAACAGTTTAATAATTTTTATACATTTTTTCTGATGTTAAAATTATATTTAACTGTAATAATTAATTGTGCTAGTATTTTGTAGGGATTATTTTTTAAAATTTATTTCTAGTTCTGCGTCAGATTTTTTTATTTACTGTGAATTTATTTTATTAGCCCAAAGGTGCGGTAGCCCAGAAGGGTTATTAGCTTCGAAACGCCATATTGCGATGTTTCACTATAAATGCCCGTTTCATTTGCAAATGGTTGCCACCAAATATTATCGCCCTGTACGACATTGAAAGAAATTAAATAATGAAGAATCTGTATAAAGCATGTATGTTTCTCGCATTATGAAATCAAATTTTGAATAACGTAATCCTCCACCCGAACATGGGCACTTAAATGTCCGAGTTTCGAATTTATTTTATTATCCATTTTATATTTTGTAAAACTTTAACGAATTTTTGATTAACAAACTCAACGAGATCAAAGCGAGGAATGGGAACACTGTACTGAAAAAAAATTATATATATATATATATATATATCTATATATATATATACATATATCCAGCGTGCGAGACTGTGTATCGGAAAATATAAAGATATCCTCTCTTTAAATTATTTTTTTATATTGCTGCTGAATTTTAAGGTGTAAGTGCGAAGAAGATGATAATAAATAAGGGTAACGCACAAAACATTAAAAAAATGCCCCCTTTGGCCGTAATATGAAATCTGACAGCTTTCAGATTTTATTTACATTACGCTCAGAAAAGTTTATGGTCCGAATTTTATGAGTTATTAAAATAAATAATCATCACACGATTTAATAATTAATGATCACATAATCAAATAAATGATCATCTTGTAATTATATAATGTAATATCTTATAAGAATTTTAAAAACCACTGCCTGAAAATGCTCATAAAATTAAAAAAAAAATATCAGATCTTACTTAATTTTAACTTATTTATTTCAAAGCAACATGCAGTACCAATCTTATTTAATTTTACTTCGTAGAACAAAACAAATGTACGCAAAAGTAAGTTCGTGCATTTTGTGTTTAGAGTTTTTACCGTTTTACCAAATTAAAGATGTTTATACAAGAACTACAAACTGCAAGAACTGCAAAATGCAGTAAAAGTGCTTTCATGAGATATAGTAAATCTTACTTGCAAATATTGTGATTTTCATAATCTCATCACTTACGCAAGTTATCACATTTTACAGTTAAAAACAGTACAACAATCCAATGTGATACAAACGCCATAGGTTTCAATGTTAAACTAAACCAGACCCTTCCTACTCCTTCTTGCGAACATGTGAGTGACGCGCGCTCCTGCCATTGGGTTAGTCTATCTCATAAGGTCCATACACCAAAATGGTTGGTCGCCTCACGATGCAGATCTCCTTTGTAAAACCTTCCACGCACGGTGGACGGTGACATCAACCTTCTGGTGGCTGCAGCAAGGAAGAGACTCAAATGAGTCGGAGTTGCGGTTCTAGACCTTCGTCGACATAACAACAAATATCGGTCATTGGCGTTCATCTTAGTGGCTGACTGTACTTGGTTGAACCTCTTTCATGCCGGATCTGTTGTTAGATATTGTAGCCAAAGTCTGTGAACCACAGAAGGACTCACATTTAGCCATCTGGAGACTTCTGTCTACTCTACCTGCCTCTAGTCTCCCAATACCTATCCATCGCAGTTCTTCGGGCAAATGATGCCTGGAGGTCATTATTACAAATTGACTATCCCACATTTGTTACCTCAATATCACAGGGAAAGTTTCAGGCTTGAATTCAAACATGCAATCTTATGCTCCTCGTAGATGACGTATTCCCAGCCAAAATAGGAATGAGCATCTAGAAGAGTGTTCTGGAAAGCATTCACATGGAGTATCTCATGGAAATCTTGTAGTCAAGTACCTGCCGACCTAAATGTATTGCCGAGTAGACTCTACTGCCATAACACAGCAAACACAGCAGTTTGTACCAGTCAAGTAACTACCTGCTATTCATCATATACTTTTCCTCACATATCATATGTTGACATATCCCGTTTATCTGTTTTGTAAAGCTTAAGAAAAAGGTTAAAATTTTTGTTTCCCTTACATCAAGTATGCTCCTTTAATAGGCAACCACGTTTTATAACACATTTCACCATCACCAAAACCCGAAGAACAACAACAGCAATACTACTACTACTACTACTACTAATAATAATAATAATAATAATAATGACAATAATAACAACAAAACTGTTTTTATGTAATAAACGTTTATTTAGGAGTCATAAAATATTTAATGAACTAAATGGAGAAAAATGATTAATCATGCATATTAATGTGAAGCAAGAAATGAAACAATTCTCTTTACAAAATTCCTTTGCAGTTTTATATCCCGAATAATAAAAGTGTGATCACCTAAATAAGAAATCTATTAATATAATGGCATTGTCAAAAGTAAAAGCCATTATCTTTACAAATGTATAAAGGGCACTATACGCTTTTATTATTTCTCATAGGAGAATGTAGAGAACTTTTGTAAAGAGAATTATTTTATCTCCTGTTCCCATTAAACAACAAGATATTTTTCTCTGCTTTTAGTTTAACTATCTCACATATTTGATTTTAATTTAACTTAAAAATAGTCACATTAATGCAGGGAATGATTATTATTTTTACAAAAAATATAATCCGAATTACTATTGGCTATAAAGATTTTAATCTAGAACCTGTTTGTAACTTAAACTTCGTTTTAGTAAGAAAGTGCTGTTAATATTATCTAATAGCTGGAATCTTTTCGCTATAAACAAAATCAATTCATTAAACATGGAAAGATGTGTAGCATTTACATCTGAGTTCAAACTGTTTACGTGCTTCATGTTCTAACTTCAGAAGCAAGATATTCAATAGAAAAATGTCAGATAAATTATTTTTCTTCATACCTAAGAGCATTTAGAGCTCTTGGACTTTTACTAACCCACCGAAGATTTAAAATTTTAATAACGTAATTTCATTACTGTCCTTACATTATCTCAATTAGATTACCTATGTAGTTTTTATTTTTCACATCTGTCATGAAGAACGTTGAACACAAAACCGAATATATCATCAAAAGTTTCAAGATTTTTTTGTAGATCTTCTATTAACTAAGTATTGTTTGCAATAATATTGTTGCATGCGTACAGGTTCGTAATAGATTGAATGCACAAGTCCAATAATAGTTCATAAAATTTATTCTTATCACGAGAAATATAACAAAACGCTGAATTTTTCCTCAACGATATTCGTACAATTATATAATCAGTAGCTATAATTTAATCTACTGAAACGTTACATAGAGCTCAATCCAAAGCGAAGAGAAAGCTAATCCGATCTCAGCACGAATTCGCTACAATAAACAACAACAAGTTATAGAAACAAGTACTACTAAACAACTGAGCTAAGATGTTTCTCTCCGGCTGTTACAGCTTTTTAAATCGGCCGCGGGAGACAGTTCTAGCAATTTCTGGAAAGCAAAAAGAGTAGAATTACGGTTACAGCTAATATACTAGACAATTACATTTATTCAAATTAGATATCAATTACAGAGATAAACTTTTATTCAATGTTAAATGCATGTGGTCTTGTATTTTTGCTTTTCCGGCATAGCTTTTTCTTAAAAATATGTCACGCGCTGCATTGCTCAGAGAAGTGAAACAAATTTAATTATAATTCTATTAAAAATATCTAACTAAATGCAAAATTCGTAAAAATATGTTAAAACTGTAATGTAAAATTAAGTATTTCTGTAAATTTACCAGGCAATTTAGGAATGGTGATTTTAATAATCGAAATTGAACTTTGCAGTCAAAGTTTTTAAATTCACTTCCAGGCTCAGAATGTTGAGTAGGAGATTCAGAAGCAAAATTGTTTTTGATCTGAGGAGTACGAACCTGTATTCAATCGCCCTCCAAATTGAGAGGGTTCATTCAAACGTTTGTGCTGGACTAAAATTGCAACTATGCTTAGTTTCAAATAACTCTAGCATGCTTATTCGTTACTCGGGTGAGAGCGGACAAAAAAAAGAACATCTCTTAAGCTAAAACTAAACGTTTTGCTGCAGTTAAACAAAAAATATAATATAATTATTGCTAATTACATGATCAACATTCTACGATATATTTTGAAGTGTTATTTTTAACAAGCCTGCAATTATATCAATTGAAAATAACTTGTTTTAGTAAATAAAGAGACTTCTGTAATGCTAATATTCTATTAATATAATAAAGCCTCATGGTAATTTCGTGTGACTATCTTCTTTATACCTCCATAGAGAAAAGCCTTTTTTATATCAAATTGCATCATTTAAAGCTTGTTCTTAGCCAATGATATAAGCTATGTTCAAAAATATGGTAGCAAAGTACGCGGCCATATGTTTCTTAACAAATACCTTTATGAAAATGGCGTAATCACCCAGCCTTCTGGTAAGTTACAAAATACAAAACAAATCAAAATTTCTTAATTCAGTGTGTAATTATTTAAAAGGAAAGGATTAGAAAAATGAAAAAAATTTACGAAAATAGCATTTTGAATTCTCCCTAAAATTGCACGCATGTTTTAAAATCCTAAAATCATAAACCCAAAATTAACTTTTTATGCTCAATACCGTTTCCAGTTCGAATACCGCGCTCTTAAGTACTTTTCTTAAAATACTCAAATAATGTTAAGAAGAGAAAGGTTTTTATATTCAATGATCAATTTTCGAATTTTATATTAGTCGCATATTCAATTAAAAGTTTGACTAAAAGCCACGATATACACTTATTAGAAAAGAGAGAATGCTGTTCTTTATATGTATGTACACACATATTCATTATATGCACATACATATACACAAAGATATATATATATATATGTATATAACAAGCGTCTAGATCCCAAACCTCACTTTTGCTTATCGCCCGGGTTTCGGAATGACAGAGGGAAAAAGGGAATTTCGTCCAAGCGCTCACAAATGCTCATGTTGGATTTCATCCAAGCGCACACAATTGCTCACGTTCGAAGACCGCGTTCTTATGTTGCTATCGCTTTAAATGCTAACGAATATGTGTTAGTGGTGCTATATTTACTTAGCTTAGTTTTCTTAAAAATAAACTGGCTAATTTTATTCTGTATATTGTGTAAGATTAAATGTGTATGAAATTTCCATTTGTAAATTGTGCAAAAGTTTGTCTGAATGCAAATATTTCGCATTTTTATATTATCCAATATGAGCAGGCGATCCCATGTCAGCAGGCTAATTAATTTTGGCTAATTAATTTTTAATTAAATTAATTTAAATCTCATCTCTCTAATGGGTAAATAAGGGCATTATCGGAGTTTTGTATGAGGAAAATGAAGAGTTTTGCTTTTCATTAGCAGTTTTGATTTATGAATGTAAAAACCCTTCTTTGTATGAGATTGAAACTTTTTCAAAGCTAGGTTGAATTTCCGACGAGAAACTACTTGGCCCTGAAAAGGGCCGTTTTATTATTTCAGAAGACACGCTAGTATTTTCTGAAGACATATTCACATTAATTTCAAACACACACGATACGCTATAGACTAAAATTCCCTATACTCAAAATCCCTTTTCGCTTCTTCATTTCCCAGAGAAGGGATAAAACTGGTTATGAGCAAAAGTGAGGTTTGGGGTCTAGACACTTGTATATATATATATATATATATACAAAGAAAGTAAAACGAAACGTAAAATGAAAAGGTGGCCTTGAACATTGTGAAATTAAATCTCCTTTATAGTGAAATTCTGGATATTTTTTGAACGGTTGATACTTACAGCAGAGATGAAATATTTAAAAGCGCTGAAATAACACAATGCAGAACATATATAATACCGGGAACATGCAAATTGGATAAATATCAGTCAGAAACCGTTAAAAGACTTTCAACTATCAAATTTATCCAGATTTCAACAAGAGAATGAAAAACCAGTACAAAGGGAAAAACCAAATATGAGCTTCAGTAAAACATAATAAAATATAACAAATAACTTATGTCTTGAAATCATAGTACGAAAAAGTTATTTTTCCAAAAAATAAATTTAATTTTTCTGTGAAATCAAATTTAGTTTCGTTAGATGCTTGAACTTACTTTGCGTATATGACCTCTGTGAAAAAGACAAAATGTTTCTTTAGGCTAGTAGGGCGAAATATGATTGACAGTAGAGAATAATTTTAGATTTATAAGAAATTGCTGTTGTATTTCGCTTATAAGGCAAGGACGCTACTGTATTGATGGAAGGCAACTAAGGCTACTTATTACCAAAACTTTGTGGAGGTTAATTTACTGCCTATTACTGAAGAAGAACTAGAATAACCTCAGATTTTAGAGCAGGATGTGACTAATATGCATACGTCAGTTAGTACTAGTTATTATCCAGCCATGCAACTTATCTCGTTTTCTCCAATTTAAATCCTATGGAGACTGCATACAGTATGAGTTGCAAAATGCATTAATACTAAAGAAACACAAACGGTATTAGCATACGATTGGGAAACTTACATCAAAAATGTTATCGATACTAATCATTTCTATATTTAATTGTGCTGTTATTTTATTTGCAAAATTACGCTCATATGTCATTTACTATGACAGATAGCTTCAACAATCAAATGGCTGTGCAACAGCCAGAACAGAAACTTCAGAAAAAACAAAATGTTCACTATATTTGTTTATGACATCAATAATTTTATTGAATAAACTAAAATGCAATCTTAAATCAGAACGAATAAATTGTTATTTTAAATTATTACTCAATAGTTTATTTACAAGGCTTCCGAAAATTCCGCATAAGGAAAGGAAATTTGGATAAATACGAAAATATAAAAATATGTGAAAATAAAAATGTGAAATTACAAGATCTTCAAAATAGATAAATTTAGATAATATTTTTTTTTCATGAGCAAAACTCAAAATTACACGAAAGGTTTTGAAACAGTCTTAATAATATATGAAGTAGAAATAAGAAAATGTATTTACTCTTAGTATATTTTCAACCGAACTTTGTATACAGAGAAGAAGGTGTAATTTAGAACACTAAGTTTTTCAGTGCCTATTATTCGACTATTCCTTGCGGGTAGATGTAAATGTTTCCTGAGGAAATCTCAAACAAGTAATAAACTTGTAAAAATCATGAAAAACCTACGTGCCATGATCAAAACGGATTTTTTTTCCATCACTTCAGATGGTTTTAAAATATAATTAACATTAATCTTCAATGACTTATAAATAATACTGTACCTATAAAATTGAAATTCCACTCTAAATTATTCATAATGGAAAAGTAAAACTAATTAGCTCTAATAGTTATATTATCTTGATTATTTTGTAGATAATTTTATTGCGTTCCAAATAATTTTTCTTGTTCCTTCATTAAAAGTGCAAAATTTTAATGCAATACTGTAAATAATTTCATTGGCCATCATACGATTGTAATTTATGTCGCAGTTTTTACATGATTAGAATATTTCGATTAATTGACTGTTTTTAATAAACCTACAGCTAATTAATAAAAGTGTTAGCTTGCTGGACAAATTGCAGGTAACAATAAATTATTATTTTTTAATTACTGATATCAGTTTGTAAGGTTTTAGATAAACTAACAAAAATTTATTTTAATTTATTCTTTTCTATCTGTTCTCATTTTCAACTTCCCGTTAGAAGAAGCGCGCGTTTTCAGCTTTATGCTAATTTGAAGTGGAGCCAAGTTCTATTTAAACCGGAGGTAGAAACCTCTCAGTGTGAGAGAGCTTTTAGTCTCAGACCACGGTCGTGCTATTCAACGTTCGCCTGACTAGCTAGCATTTAAATTCTAAGCCACAGCGCTTTTACGTGATTGCTTATTGAAGTAATTCCAAGTGCGTCAGTATTTGTTAAATCTTGCTACGCACCATTTAGTTTAGAGGCCAACCTCGCGTTATAGCTCTGTGAGCAACGACTAATTTAATTTAAATTTATTTGATTGTTCCTTTTAGACCCAAGTGCGGTCTCTACTTTCTATATCCCTCCCGAGTTGGGAAGTGGTTGTAATATAATTGTGATTTAATAAAAGATGATTTTAAATCCCTTTTAAGTGCAGTTATTCTCCAACTTATTCACAGTATTCTACCACAGAACATAGCTGCATTCAGCTCCCTGTTCCTGATCAGGACTTTAAGCTGTCACGAAAATGTTTTCCAAGAATATGCACCGAACACTCAGTCCTGACACTGGCGCCCGAAGAAAAATAAGAGGATGGTCTGAAAGACAAGAAGACGAACCTGAGATACCTGCAGTACCTGTGCAGAACCCTGAGATAGCACCTCCTGGCCTAGAAGGATTTGGCTACATTGTACAAACCATGCGGGCAACCATGAAGCCAGCGGCAAGTTTTGACTGCAAGACAGCCGTTTTAAATTTCCTGGAAAAGCTAGACGCCCATTTCACGTTATATCCAGTTCACGAATTTCAGAAAGTCACTCTTGCCACGAGCGCCTTGAAGGGCCAAGCGCTGAATTGGTTCAAGTGTATCGGAAAGAGTCTCTTGGAGGAACCGGGAAGCCCCACATACACGTACGAAAATTTTAAAAATTCCTTGGTGAAAGCATTTTCTATAGTACGAGATCGAGCCAGACTTTAGGCGGAACGTTTTAGTCGGTATGAGGAAAAGATAGAAGATTTGTCAAATTTTATCTTGAGAAAAATTCAAGTTTTCAAGCTTTTGTATGGAAGTCGCCCGGATCCTGAAATTATTCAAATTATACTTCCTAGGCCACTTCCCCAAGTTCAAGATTTCATCGAGCTAAGAAACCCAACAACGTTAGACAGATTATTTGAGCTCGCCGTACAGTTTGAAAGCCGAAGAACAGCAGACAACGAACGACGTCGCCAATTTGAGCGAAGAAGTCAGTGGAGTTCGCCAAGACCCCAGCAGAAGCAAAATCAAAGTTACGGGAACAAGACGAAGCAATGGCCGAAGAAAGAGGTATCTTCTAAATCGAGCGGCGAACGAAGAGAATTCAATAGAAAAACAAACAAAGATGCCGAGGGCAACCAGAATAAGAAGAATTTAAACTAAGATGGATTTCTTCGAGGAAATTGAAGAAGTCCGAAGTCGCGCAAAATTCTTCCACAATTAATTTAAACACCGTGGTCGTGAAAAATTTGAGTTTACCGAAGATCGAAGTTTTAATTAACAACATACCGGCGACAGCTCTGTTACATACAGGAGCCCAAAGCCGCTTTATCTCGGAAAGATTTTTCAAGAAGCACTTTCGCCGTTACAGAATTTTTAGCGCAAGAGATACGAATGTCATAACGGCCCAAGGAGAGAAGTGTAGCTGTTCAGGGAAAGTACTGTTGTTCGTGCGTATCAACGACGAGCAGATAAAAATTTTATTTTATATGGTGCCAAACCTGCAAAAAAGTATTATTCTGGGTGTGGATTTTTTTAGATTGGCAGAAGCGAAACTAGATTTTAAAGGGTATTTTAAAGATTTAACTTTGTCGATGAAGCCAGTTGAAACCAAGAATGATAAGCCCCCACAGCTGGACTTGCAGCACTTACCGGCAAAAAACAAGAAAATCTCCAGTCGCTGGTAAGTGAGTTTTCAAATTTATTTAGCGATGTACCGGGTTTCACACAGGTCGTAAATCATACTATAGAAAAGGGGACGCCCAGCCAGTAAGGCAAAAGCCATATAGGTACGACAAGGTGAAAGAAGAAATAATTGAATATCCTATCAAGGAGATGTTGAAAAATGAAATAATCACTCCGATTTCTAGCAGTTATGCTAGCCCAGTAGTTTTGCGCAAGAAAAATAATGATTATCCGATTACGCACACTAAGCGGTGGCGTTTTGCTATAGATTATTGCACGTTAAATTCCGTCACAAAGTATCCCGTATATCCTCTGCCAATAATCGAAAAGATAATTCGAAATATTTCCTCTACAAAGTATATGACTACATTAGATCTTACGAGTGGCTATTTTCAGATTGGGCTAAAATCCGAAGACGTCCCCAAAACCGCCTTCAAAACTAAGTCTGGCACGTACGCATTTCTTAGGATGCCTTTTGGTTTATCCGGCGCGCCGGCAACTTTCCAAAGATATATGGACATCGTCTTAAGACTGGTCCTTGGTAAAAGTACGTTCATATATTTAGACGATATTATAATTCCGAGTAGTACTTTAGAACAACACTTACAAGATTTAAGAAAAGTATTTTTATTCTTAAATGAAGCTGGTTTGAAGATAAATGCGTCCAAATGTAAATTTGCAGCAAAAGAGTTACGTTATTTAGGGTCTAAAATTTCTCAAAATGGAATCGAAACGGATCAGGCAAAGATAATAGCTATTAAAAATTATCCTGCTCCTAAAACAGAGAAGAAGTTATCGTCGTTTCTTGGTATGCGTTCATACTATCGGTCCTTTATTAAAGACTTTGCCAAAATAGCTTAGCAAAGAAAAAAAGCTAGGTTTTCGTGGTCAGCAGAAGCCAACTTGGCATTTCAAAAACTGAAAGACGCATTGACCCAAACTCCCGTCTTAAAATTTCCGGAGGGGGATAAAGGATTAGAAATTTCAGCGGACGCTTCAGATTTTGCGATTGGGGCAGTGCTTTCTCAAAATGGGCAACCCGTGGCCTTTTTCAGTCGAACATTAAATGAAACCCAGAGAAACTATTCGGCCACAGAAAGGGAAACTCTCGTAGTGTTATCAGCAGTACATAAATTTCATGTTTTCTTTGGAAGTTCTCCAGTAACAGTATATACCGACCACGCGGCGGTCATTAGACTCTACTCTGGAAAAAAAATTATCACCCAGATTAATAAGGTGGGCACTTAAATTACAAAAATATAATCTAGAAATTAAACACACGCCGGGAAAAGAAAATGTTGTGGCAGATGCTTTAAGCAGAATTAATTTGGATGAAAATGGAAATACAGTTAAAATAGCCATGCTGACATCCAAAGTATTAGATTCTCGTGAAACAGTAATAGCCGAACTCTTAAAAGATCCGAAGTTCAAAAATATATACAATTATTTGGCCGACCCTGAGAATTTCAGTCATCCGGATATTGTGCCGATAAGAAATAGGGCCGGAAATTACGAAATAATTGACGGACTGTTATTTTATAGGAAAACGACTAATGAAAACCATGAGTTTAGACCGGTTATCCCAGCTAGCATTAGATTGAATGTATTAGACGAGTTGCACGATTGTGCCATTTCGGCCCATTTAGGCATACGAAAAACTGTCCAAAGAGTTCGCGAGGCAGTTTTCTTTCCAGAACTGCAAAATTTACTAGGGCATATGTCCAGTCGTGCCCAACATGTCAATTAAATAATTATGCTAATTTCCGCCCGGCCGGGTTCCTAAATAGTATTAAATCAGTATTCCCAAATCAAATAATAGGCATTGATTTATTGGGACCTTATCCTAGAAGTAAAGTTAACAAAAGCCGATATCTTGTAGTTATATTCGACCATTTTAGCAAATGATTAGAGTTGATTCCGTTAAAACGCGCGTCTACGAAAATTGTAGTAGATTCAATTCTAAATAAGTATATTTTAAAATACGGGGCGCCCCTAAAAGTTATTTCCGACAATGGTCCCCAGTTTGTTAGTAATATTTTTGAGGAAATGTGTGCAAAACAGGGCAAAACGTCATCTAACGATGGTCCCGTAACGTCTGCAGTTAAACATAGCTTAACGGGTTAATAGCAATGTAGTGAAAATCAATCGAAGTTACGTTAAGAATTACCACTCTACCTGTGATAGCCATATAAATGAATTTGCATTTGCCCTTGGGACCGCCAAACACGACACAACACAAAAAACACCCGCTGAACTATTTCTTGGAAGAAAGATTTTAACACCCTTAGATAAACTTTTCTTTGTCCAGGAAAGGGCAGAAGATATTAAAATTATAAACATTAAAAATTTGATACGGGAAGCGACAGGTAATATGGAAATGGCCCAGAGGAAGCAAAAATTATATTATGACCAAAAGAGAAGAGAGGTCAAGTACAATGTGGGAGATGAAGTTCTAAAAATAAAACATGCTTTATCAAATGCCACAGAAGATAAGGTGGAGAAAGGTTTTCCGTGTTTTGAAGGCCCTTTCATTATCGAGAAAATAACACAGACTGTGGTAGTATTAAGAAGAAACGACGGCGAGAAAATTACTGCGAATTTGGACCAAATCAATCCATTCTATAACCGTAATAAAATGGAAATGCTTAAAGATTTTTTCCAGGATCCGAGACAACGCATTCCCACGGAAGATGTACCTCAGCGGCAACAGCAGCAACCAGCAACAATGGCAAAGAAAGGACAGAAAAAGAAAGCGCCCCTCAACAAAGTAGAAGAAGTAAGAAACAGAAAACCACAATTGGAGGTGGATTTAAATGAAAGAAGTCGGTGAATACAAGTGCAGGTAATAAAAGACCAAAGCAGAAGGGGCAAGGACAGCCCAAAGTAGCCAAGAGGACTGCGGAAACATCGGAAAGGAGCCTGAGAAGCAAGCAGCCTAGGGTGCAGGCTGAGGATCAATGTCCCGAATGCAGCAGGAACCAGGAGCAGCGACGAACGAGGGCCCAGGAGCGAAGGACCCAGCCGAGCAAACTTCCAGCCGATCACCTTCCTCCCCAGCGCAAGTACTCCAGAAGAGGGAATTATAAGAGGAAGAGAAAAGAGCAACAACTCGGAAATGGGCAACAACCAAAGTCAAGGACACTGACCCAAGCTTTAACCTACCCAACTTTCAAGAATTGGGCCAAGAAAAGGATGGCTGACCACAACAAGATAAGTAGTAATTCTTATTCTAACGTTTAGTTAATTATCGAGTGTACTGCAAGTTGCAGGGTCTATTTTATCTCAAGCGAGGTTGCGTTTTACGCCAAGTAGGAGGTAAATGATTACTTATCTTGAAGAAAAAATGTTTTTGTTTAAAATTGTAATTCTGCAAAGATTTAAAATTACTTAATGTTTGTAAAGTAGATTCTGAAGCATTGTAAATAGACTAGTTTTGCAAAAGCAATGAATTGCTGAAAAAAATGTTAACTAAATGATTTTGTATTATGCTTTGTCGAAAGACTCGTAAAATTTCTAGAATGAAATGTCGGTAAAGGGAAAAACACGATTTAGTCTATGGACTATTATTTGAGTGTAATGCGATGTTTCAGAAAAGTACCTTTGAGAAAAAGAATAGGAAGCACTTGCTGTAAACTTAGAAATTTAACATACATATTGTATTTCGTGATTGGTATGCAATTGTTAAGTTTCATAAAATGTAACAAATGGTATTATGCCATCAATGCACGTTAGGTGCAAAGTCAGTTTTGAATAAAAGCATTCTATGTGCAAACTACGAAGTGTATGCATGAAAAGTTAAAATTTGAGTAATTTTAAAATGCAAGTGTTGTAGGCTCTCCACCAAATACACTTAAAGTGTCAGACATGAAGCTAGTTAGAACCTCAGGTTTAGCTGGTTATAAGGCGTCATTTGAGGTCTGGTATGTCAAGTTCTAACTAATGTTAGTCGATCGTAGGTGGGAGATTTGAACACTCCCGAACACACACAAAAAAAAAAAAAAAAAAAAAAAAAAAAAAAAATTGCGGTTTACTTTTCATCCAACACCGCTGGAGAGCATTGAGGGAAGAAATTAATTTTGCTTGAATGAAAATGTGTGTGTGCGAATTTACACGGGTAAGAAAATACAGCCTGTTACCTAGAAATTACTGTTATTATGTTGTACTAAAATTCCTTTCCTTCCAGATTTTGCTGGAAGGAGTAAGATGTACATGAAAGTAATAAATACTGAAAACAGATGAAGAGTTATGTACAAAGCAGGTTTTCGTCTGTAAATTAACCAAGAACCATGTTTCTGTAAAGGTTGGCTAAGTTTAGAAGAGTTAAATATTTTTAGAATTGCAAGTTTCAACATGGTCCGTTTGGAACACAGTAGTTCAACGTTTGCCAATTCTGGCGGGAAGTATGTAAAGTTTTAGTTAAACTAGCAAAGTTTTATTTTAATTTATTTTCTATCAGTTCTCATTTTCAACGTCCCGTTAGAAGAAGCACGCGTTTTCAGCTTTAAGCTAATTTGAAGTGGAGCCAAGTTCTATTTAAACCGGAGGTAGAAACCTCTCAGTGTGAGAGAGCTTTTAGTCTCAGACCACGGTGACGCTATTCAACGTTCGCCTGACTAGCTAGCATTTAAATTCTAAGCCGTAGCTCTTTTACGTGATTGCTTATTGAAGTAATTCCAAGTGCGTCAGTATTAGTTAAATCTTGCTACGCACCATTTAGTTTAGAGGCCAACCTCGCGTTATAGCTCTGTGAGCAACGACTAATTTAATTTCTATTTAGTTTTAGTTTAAATTTGATTGTTCATTTTAGACCCAAGTGCGGTCTCTACTTTCTATATCCCTCCCGAGTTGGGAAGTGGTTGTAATATAATTGTGATTTAATAAAAGAGGATTTTAAATCCCTTTCAAGTGCAGTCATTCTCCAACTTATTCACAGTATTCTACCACAGAACATAGCTGCATTCAGCTCCCTGTTCCAGATCAGGACGTTAAGCTGTCACGAAGATGTTTTCCAAGAATATGCATCGAACACTCAGTCCTGACAGGTTCCTTTTTTCCTTTATCAGAGACATAATAATCTAAATGCAGGTCCTGTAAGCGGAGTTGGTTTTCGGACACCGGAAGCCCACAGTGGGTAGGGGTATTTGACATTGGTGAAATAAATAAAGAGAATTTTCCTATTTTATCGAATTGCTTGAGAAGAACTGAACTGAAGCAAAAACCACTGCTTCTAGATAAAAAAGCAAATCTTGTACGACAAATACGTAAGCGTACACGCGTGTGTAGGCGGAGGCAGCAGAAAAACAGGCTTTATAATTGAGTGGAGGGTAACACGAATTGCGTTCGCTAGTACACCTCGGCAAATTTCTTGGTGTTATCTTGCAGCAATCGGTTAAATTCACGTCGGATCAGTAAAAATCAGTAACCACCACTGTTTAGATGATGGAATAAGGTGGCGAATTGTGGGGAGGTTAGAAGCAGTCCAATCGCAAGTCCAGATATGCAGAGAGTTTAATTTAATGCCCAGCGTCGTGTGTAACCTTTGGAAAGAGTTCCAGGGTACTGCATCCTTTGAGAGAAAGCCTGGGCAAGATCGTCCAAGAGCTACGACGGCCAGAGAAAATCGCTATTTGTCCATTTTAGCGAGGCGTAACAGAGGGGCCTATAGCTACTCAGCTCACTTGGGACGTGTATGCAGCCACATGGGCGACCGTTCTCTTCAGCGACGAGTACCGTTTTAGCCTAAACACCGATTCTTGCCTTATTTTCATATGGAGAGAGCCAAGGACCCGCTACCTACCCTCCAATGTCCGTGAAATCAACAATTATGGCAGTGGCGGTGTAATGGTCTGGGCAGGCATCATGTTGGATGGCCGCACACTTCTCCACGTCTTTGACAGAGGCTCTGTGACTGGTGTCAAATATAGGGATGAGGTCTTGGGATCCTATGTTTGCTTTCTCCAGGGTGCTGTGGGTCCCGAGTTCATCTTACAGGACGATAACGCGAGGCCACATAGAGATCTTCTGGTCGACGAATTTCTCGAGAGGGAGGATATTCGCCGGATGGATTGGCCAGCCAGGTCTCCAGACCTCAGCTCTATAGAGCATGTCTGGGACTCTCTGGGGAGGGCAATTGCAACTCGCAGCCATCCTCCGAGAACCGTCCAGGAACTGAAAACTGCGTTGCTGAATGAGTGGGACCAATTGCCACAGGCACTGATAAGCTGCCTTATTATCAGTATGACATCACGCTGCGAGGCCTGTACTAACCCATTTCTTTTGTGTCTTATGCAACCGCTGTTTCAAACCTTCAGACTCCCACATGTGTAACACTCACGTAACACTCATGTTCACGTGTATCTATTATAACTGCTAAATGTTTATTTTGTTTGTATTATATCAACCTATGTTCACAATAAATTTTATCAAAATCTGTCCAGTAATTCTGGAGATCGTAGATCAAATATGAAAATTCTCTTAATTTATTTCACCAATGTACATTCGTATGATGAGTCTTGCGGTGGCTTGGTGCACAGTTGGGGATGCTGATATAGCCCAGGGTTTGTGCTTCTAGGACAGTAGTGATATGAGACTATAACTTGCATATCTTTTGCTGGTGTCCCAACTCTTTCATCTTCTGTTTTGGTTGCTTAATGAGCCGCTCAATTGAACTTTGAACCGCTAACATTGCAACATTCCGTGTGTGTTTTCTGTCTGACCCAAATAGTACTACAGTTTTACGTAGAGTTTTCTGAACTGTAAGCCAGTGAATATATTGTAGAGTAACTGCATAATGCTGTCAACAAGAAGTTGAATTAATTGTTTTGTGTTATACCCAGAAGTCGTGAGGAATAACATTTTATGTTAGCCTTTACATTGTTACTTGTGTCTTGGGTTCACAGCAAACACAGAGAGAGAGAGAGAAAAGATAAATCGCTAACCAGTCGAGTTAATTTTTAAAAGTTAGTTGTTAGATGCAGCAGTAAATCGGTTGAGTAAACAGACGTATTCAGATGTTACATTTAAATTGCGTTATAGTTTAAAATATTCAACATAAAAAAGTGAGCTTTAAGTTGTCCTAGTATACGCTTTTAGGCTGTGTGAGTTCTTATCTCTAATGGTGGCCAAACGATGTTGCCATGTGAGATTTTATTTGTTGAATTAAGGAATGTTATTACTAGATAAATTCCAGATTGGACTTAACACCAATGCCACGTGAAAAGTATAATTCGAAATTATATGCGTATAGATTAGTTCTGTTTCTTCTAACTGTCATATATTTTGCAAATTTTAGCTAGCTTGTTTATTTATTCATCTTCAGTTTGACATAGTGTCCAAGTGTAAAATGTTCTTTGTTTGGCACTGCTTCAATCTTGAATCCCCTGTCTCCTGTAAAGAGCAAAGGCTGAGGCTTACGTTCAGATTTTAAATCTTTCTTCAAAAATACTGTTTATTCGCTCCCCCCATAAAATTGCTTCATGAGTTTAAAATTTATCTGAGTTTTTGAAACTTATTTATACATCGTTTACATAATATGTGAATTTACGCTCTACGAAGTTTTCTTTTTGAATTATGGTAAAACGGAAATAGAGACTGGAAGAGGGTGTAGAGCTTAACGTGTTTAGCTAAAATCCAAAGTATCTAAACGCTTGGTGGCGACTTATCGCTAAGTTTAAATAAAAACCTAAACCTGTGAAATATGTAAAGGGCACTTTATTAAACTAATAAGAACAGAAAGCACACTTTATGCTTAAAACTCAGCCAACCTCTTGTGTCGATATAACTTAAATAAACAATAAGTCAAATGTAAAATTCAAATTTGAATAGACAAATTCACGTAGCTTAGCAGCCGAAGGCTACACAATCAATTTAACGCGAAATTGGCTCCAAACTTAATCGGCGTGGAATTCAGCTATCGGCAATTATAATGCACAGCCGAAGGCAACAACTCTGACCTAAGATAGAAACCTAGTAACGTGGCCACGACAGTCAGAACACGCTCTGTCTTATAATCTAAAAAAATCACCTTCATATACACATAAGCTAAATTTGAACGTAAATACACGTACGCTAAATTTGCATTCTGGCTGGAAAACGGAAATGCAGAACTGAATGTACAAATCCGAAGCATAAAACAACAGGTTAATTAACATAAAGGAAGCTCACAAAATTATTTCAGATGTTTGGAACATCTCAGTGAATTTGACAATTTTTGGACTCTGTACTTAGAAAAATACGGTAGTCCAGATTGAGGAAATTTCAGTTATTTGCCACATGCTACTTGTGAGAAATCTTCAGCATTATTAACAAATATTTTATAGCGTATATAACAGCAGAAATTAAATCAGTAGCTTACTTATCCTTATACTAGATTCTTTATCTGATATTAGTAATTGCCAAGTCGTGATGTAAAAGAAAGGTTTCTAAGGTTTGTTCTGATTGAAGAACATACAACATCATTTTTAGAACAAGAGGTATTGTCATATTTAGCAAAATTAGGTATAGACATGAAATTTTGTCAATGACAAACAATGAGAAGGAAGTAAATCTATCAGGGAAATGCTCAGTATTGCAGGGATGTACTAAGTGTTACAGTAGAAGGGCGATCTATATTCCTTGCGCTAAACATTCTTTAAATTTAGTGCGTAATTTTGCTGCAGAAGTCAGAAAGTTAAAGAGCCCTGAATCAATATTTCTTATTTCCGCAAAAGTTATTTTCATTTTCTTTCTGCATTTCCTCACTGCTTGCAAATTTTAGATGGGAACTGCGGTAAAAGAAATGGTGCACTGGGATTAAAATTTGGTTGCAACCAAGTAAAACAGGCTTTATCTGACATCTGCGCTTCAAGTTTCGAGACGAAATTAAATGTAGTGAACATGGCTTATTACAGCAGTTTGGAATACCGAAGACTCACAATGCTCAAGCCCTTTGGAATAATATTTTACAGAGAATGAATGCCATAAGCAGATCTCTACAGTTAACTGAATGCAAAGATATGTCTTTGGAAAATTTTGTTGCAAGAGTCATGAGCCTTTTATCTTGAAAAAAGATGCAATAGCTGGGACATCGTCTTTGGCATTTGGAAACAGAATAATGAGCCACAAAAAAATTATTTTGTTTGATGAAAAAATTTCGTTCAAAGCACGAAATTCATTTTGAATTATTTTAATATTATTTGTGACAAAAGAAAGACTTGAAGACGTGAAGAATATAAAAATTATACAGAAAATTTAAAAATATTTTCAATTTAAATTTGTTGCATTTAGAAAGCAAAATTGTGCGTAGAAAAGTTAAAAGATATTTATGAAAATTGTATAGTATATACATTTTGAGAATGAAATGGAATAGTTTTTATTATTTTTTATAGAAGATGAAGACAAATTTATTTCTGCCGATCCAGTATCTCATGCTGCAAGAGAAATGTAATCAGCTTTTCCTAATAAAATAATTATTTAAAAGAATTTTCTAACTTCCATTTTTCCGTGTATCCATAGAAAGAAAGATACTGTTCTCTTTTAAACAAAGAGTAAAAGGTATTTAGGAAGCACGATATCAGAAATTATAAGGGATATGGAACTGTATGGCTGTGTTATATGTCGAAAACGAAGCGTTAACTAACATCGATACTTCGAAAATAAATAATGAATTTGCTAGAAAAAATCCAGGGAAAAAAGTTATTAAACCTCTTACTTAATTTAAATTTAATTTCATAATAAATTATTTTAATTTTAAAATATTTCATGAAACGTTTTACCAGTTTGATATTTTATTTTTCTTCTCATTAGACTATTTCATTTTTTTATATAATTTTAGTTTTTATGTTATAGAGCAGGGATGGCCAAACTTTAAGACGATGGGAACCGTGGGATAAATTTTATGAACGTTCGAGAGAGCGCAAGTCCAAATTTATATCGCTGCAAAAACAACGAGACAGGTTTTGAATATAAAGAAACTTTTGAGGTAAATTAATGAATATATTATTAACAAGATTACATATAAATATGAATAAATGCATCTTATATCTACTGTTTTATATTCAGAAAAGTGAAGTCACAAGAAAATAAAAATTTGTAACACTTGTACTGGATAACTAAGCGTTTTTTTTCTTCAGGTAGAGAAAGTAAATATTTTTTTTCTGATTTCCTTCATGCCTCTCCGTTTATAATAACTGTTATTTTATTTTAGTGGAAGTAAAATGAATCGGAAGTGTAGTCATTGGTCTACAGTTACATTGTAGGGTTTATATTTATTTTAACTAACATTTATTTTAAATTTAAGTTATCTTTCCTGTTTAGCCTTCATTTTCCCCTAGAAATGCACGTGCCAGAGTATGTAAATTGTAGTAGCACGCGCAGTTTATTCAAATTTAGCGGAAGCTAGTTGAATTAAATAGTAGACGAAACCAGAGTTTGAGAGTCTTGTTCTGAAGTCACGCTAGCGAGGTTCCTCGGTAGATTTTAGATCGGCGCGTGTCGGCCTGTGTGCCTAGCTTTGCAGAAGGGCTAGTTTTCAACGGTTTAATCAGCAATCTTGCTGAATCTCAACGGTAATTAAAAACGTGGTTAGTTTAGGATCTCAGAGCCTCGTCGGTAGTGCTTTGGTATTTGTTCACCTAGTTATTACTTTCAGTTTTAAGTTCTACTTTAGTTAAAACCGCCGGGTTGGCGCAGTTTGTGAGCGTCAAGTAGACGCCTTTGTCATTTTAAAGATAAAATAAAAAGGGCTTAAAACCCTTCTTACGTTTTTGTGTAAATTCACGCATAGTAGCAGTCACTACACCAGTTTCTGACAAGTTGGGGCAGCGAGATCTTACATTGGCGCCCGAACATCTCACAAACTCAAATGGCCGATAATTTGATGGGAGCTCCTATAGAATTTCAAGAGCAAGTTATGGCCAACCAGTTGGAAGGGTTTGGATATTTAATACAAATTTTGAGGGCATCTATCAAACCAACCGTCAGTTTTGACGGAACAAATTCTGTGGCGATATTTTTAGAAGGCCTAGAGAATCATTTCCAGCTGTATCCTGTGCCCGAAAGGCAAACGTTGCCATCGCCACGTCTGCGTTAAGAGGACAGGCCGCCCTATGGTGGAAAAACATTGGAAAATTTTTATTAGTAGAATTTGGAGGCCAAGTATACACGTTTGAAAATTTTAAAACATCGTTGTTAAAAGCATTCCCCATAGTGAAAGACCCAGCAAAGCTGGAAGCTGAACTTTACAGTTTTTATCAGCGTAACATCGAAGATTTAACGGAATTTATTTTGAGAAAAGTCAAGTTGGTAAATATGCTGTATGGGAAGAAACCCGACAACGAGGTAATTGAAATAATTTTACCCAGATTACTACATGCTGTCCAAGACATTATGGAAATCCGAAATCCAAGCTCCTTGCAGGAACTCTTCGAGTTAGCTGTCAAGTTCCAAAACCGACGAATAGCGGAAAAATCTAGAGGGGCAGCATATCTTTAAGGTTCCCGAAAACAGTTCTCAAACCAAGCGGCTGCTAAGACGAAACACTCTTATGGAGGAAAGAGCTATCAAGCCAATTCACCGAAAAACGAAGGTCATAACGCGAAGAAGAAATTCGTAAAAAACGTCCGCGTACCCAGAATATTGAAGGTCAGAAGAAAGCTTTAAACGAGTAGACGAGCCTGTAAAAGTGAGGGTCCAGACTCCTAAAATTTAGCAAAATCCCTCAAGAAAATACCTAAATACGGTCCGTGGTAAAGAATTCCTAGTTACCAATCATCCAAGTCCTAGTCGGCGAAGTCCCGGTAGAAGCGCTCATGGATACAGGAGCGCAAGAAAACTTCTTGAGCTACAAATTCTGCAATGACAACTTTCGTAGACTATGTTTATTTAAAAATAGAATTACTGAAATTATAGCCGCCTAAGGAAACACCTGTCATTGTGCCGGGAAATTATCATTAAAAGTGCAGATAAAGGAAGAAAATCTTAAAATATTATTTTTTGTGGTGAAAAATTTACAGCATTCAGTGATTTTAGGAATGGAGTTCTTGAAGTCCGCTAAAGCCAGATTGGATTTTCTGGAAAATGCAAATTCGCTGGAGATGCAAGAACGGGTGGTGGAGCCGGTCAAAGAACCTGAATTGGATTTAACACATTTGACTCTCGAAGAAAGGCAAGCCATTCAGCAAGTGGTGAGTATATTTTCAAATTTCTTTTGAGAACGGCCAGGTAATTGTCAAATTGTAACACATGATATACAACTAACATGCAATAAACCCTGTAGGGCCAAGCCCTACATGTATGATAAACAGAAAGAGCTCATTATTAAGGAACACATAAAAGAAATGCTGCAAAATCAAATTATTCCGCCCATAAATAGTGACTACGCGAGTCCAGTGGTACTATGTAAGAAAAAGAATGATTTCCCGTCCTTAGATAAAAAAGCTTGGAGGTTTGCTATTGACTGTAGGAAATTAAATAGCATTACAAAGTTCCCGATTTACCCTCTGCCGGTGATTGAAGAAATAACTAGAAAGATTAAATCTACGAGATATATGACTACTTTGGATTTACATCGGGCTACTATCAGATAGCTATGAAACCGGAAGATATGCATAAAACCGCGTTTATCGCAAAATCAGGCACTTATGCATTCTTACGCATGTCCTTTGGGCTGTGTGAGGCCCCGTCGACATTTCAGACAGCTATGGATATTGTTCTAAAGCCTGTCCTAAGAGAATCGACTGTAATTTATCTAGATCAGTGATTCTACACCTGTGGGGCGCGCCCCCCTAGGGGGGCGCGAGCATATCCAAGAGAAAATGTTATTTAAAAATACTGATTAAGTGACTGAAAGGAAAGAACACACACACACATACAAAACAAAATACATTTCGACATATTTAATAATTAACTTATTAAATTAAAACAACTTACTAAATTAAAAACTAATTTAATAATTATTAGTGACTTCCTTGGGTCTGTCTTTCAGAGTAAAGTTTTTCGAAGCAGGGGTTTAATATTAGAAATAGACACTCTCAGTTCTTTTTCTATATTTAGCTGAGATCTATATTTTGTCTTCAAAGAAGCCACCTCAGAAAATCCAGTTTCACAAAGGTAAGATGTTGAAAATGGTAGTAGAATGCGAAATGCCCTTGTTTTTAGTGCAGAAAACTCAACATGCACTCCTGCCCAAAATTCAAAGAGTGATTTATTACTAAATTGTCTTTTGGTTTCGCCGCTTGCCGTGAAGTCTATGAAGGTTTCTTCCTCTTCAAATCAGAGTCCTTCGGGAGTATTTTGAAATGGATCCCTCACCCACTTGTAACTTGATATCAGTTTGTCGTCAGCAAGAAAGTACTTTTTAAAATTCTTTGCTAGCACTGCTAAATGATTTTCAATGGTTACAAAAGCAACTTTTACATGTTGTTCTTCAGCCTTGTAAATTTTAATACAATCATTCAAATTTGCAAACACTGTTAAGTTTTCTTGCTTTAAGTTTCTGCTCCACAATTCCAATTTCCTACAAAAAGCATTAACTTTATCACTCGTATCCAATATATGTGTATTTGCTCCTTGCAGTTGAAGATTCAAGTTATTTAATTTGTCGAATATGTCGACCATGTAGCTCAATTTCATCACAAATAAACTATCACGAAAATTCTCAGCTTCCGGTCTGTTTTCCTCTTCTAAGAAAACGGCGATTTCTTCTCTTAATTCATAAACACGTTGCAAAAATTTCCCTCGAGATAACCATCTTGCCTCGCAATAAAATAGTAACGCTGAATGTACTGCACCCATGTCTTTACAAAGTGCGGAAAAGATTCTTGATTTCAGGGGTCTCATTTTTATATAATTTACTACGGTTACAACCGTAGTTAACACAATATTCAAACCAGGACTCATTTCTTTGGAAGCCAAAGCTTCTCTGTGGATCATGCAATTTGTCCAGACGCACAGTGGCGATTTTTGTTTCAAAAGTGCTTGAATTCTTTGGAATCTTCCAGACATAGAACGAGCACCATCGGTGCATATTCCGACGCAATTTTTCCATTCTATGTTTGCCTCGTTCATAAAATCATTTAAGATAGCAAATAATGCGAGTGCTGTTGCTTTGAGTTCTATTGGCTTGCAGAAAAGTAATTATTCTACTACTGACAAATCATCACAAAATCTAACATAGGCAATGAAATGAGCATCTTTATCACTATCTGTTGCCTCATGGAGTTGTATTGAAAACAATTTGTCACGCAACTTCGACAAAAGCTGACACTCTACATCTTCAGCTATATCAGCAATTCGACGGGCAACAGTATTATTTGAAAGAGGTATAGACTGCAATTGTTTTGCAAAATTATCTCCAAACATAATTTCTGCAATCTCAATTGCGGCTGGCTGCGCTCATCAATGCCCCTGTTTTGAAATTTCCGGAAGGTGACGAAAATTTAGAAATTCAAGCCGACGCTTCGGACTATGCCATAGGTGCGGTTCTCATGCAAAAAAGGCATCCTTCAGCATTTTTTAGTAAAACATTGAACGCTACCCAAAGGAATTATACAGCGACGGAGAGAGAAACATTAGCCGTATTAATGGCTGTACAGAATTTTCGAGTTTATTTCGAGAAAGCACCGGTAACAGTCTTTTCGGATTATGCGGCCGGTGGTAGACTTCACTCGGGAAAAAAATCTAACGCCCGGGTTAATAAGATGGGCTTTAAAACTTCAAGAATATAACCTGATAATTAGGTACAAACCAGGAAAAGAAAATAATGTCGCGGACGCACTATCCCGAATAAAACTGGGCGATGAAGGGAATGAACTCAAATGCGCTGTGTTAATTTCTAAAATCTTAGATTCTAGAGAAACAATTATTGCTGAATTGAAAGCTGATCCTGAATTTGGAAGTATTTATGCGTATTTAAAAGACCCTGAAAATTTTCAACAAACAGATGTGGCCGCAATAAGAAATAGAATACAGAACTATGAGATAATAGATAATTTATTGTTTTATACTAAATCAACAAACGAAAACTTCGTATATAGGCCAGTCATCCCAGCCTCCCTTTGATTGAACATTTTGAAAGAATTACACGGCGCGCCAACATCGGGCCAATCGGGTCACTTGGGGGTCAGAAAAACTATAAAAAGGGTACGCGAGGCGGTATATTTCCCGCAATTATACAAAATAGTAACTGCGTATGTCAGGTCCTGTCATACAGGTCATCAGGTCGTCAGGTCCTGTCAATTTAAATCGCTGTCAAACCAGTGATTTTTTCCACTACTCCAAATATTTCTACGTACACAATGATTCGTGAAATAAATTATGATCTCGACCTATGATTACCAAGTAATTATTACGAAATATAGAGTTTCATGTGGAAAAAGTATTCATTAAGCATATTATTGTGAATAGTTGTGAAATATGTGAAGCAATTGCATAAAAATGCCTAACTTACTTAGGAATAGGAAATGAAATTAATTTTGAAGGAGTTCCGCAGAAATTTGAGATAAGTCTCCTAACCAGGTTACAGGCTGAAGTTTCACTCCTCCAAAAATGAAATCCACGTAAAATTCTTCCACAGATTAAAAGAGCTCTATATGGGTTGCAAGGCGAAACAGTTTTTTTCAGCAGTTACTCACACCATTTAAGGACTGAATAAAAGCAGTACCTTACAACGAATAGCAAATCTTCCAGGTGGATCACAACTGTTATGAACAATGAGATTACATAAGAATGTAAGCAAATAATGCCTGAAGTAAAATTAACTTGAGAGAAAAGTATTAGGGAGAATAATTAAATAAAAATATTAGTATTGAGGTTTAGATTTAACTTCGTATTAGTGTATTCTGAAGACCATTATATATTCAAAAAGTAACATAACCGAAATAGTAATCACCAGAAGTGGAATTATTTGTAATTTTACGTATTTGTTGCTCTGATGGTAAACCAGCAGTGGACATTTTAAAATCTGTCAAATTTTTACATGCATAATATCAGAACTTAAATTAGCGATTAATAAAGAAACGTGGCACTGCATGATTTCTATTCAAAATTCCATTTGTATTAAGAAATTAAACTATATTTATTTAAAGTAAGTAGCATATCAAATGGCAAAGGATAGAAAGTAGCTCGCTAGCCGCAGTTAAAGTGTCAGAGAGCCGCAGTTTGGCCATGTCTGTTATAGATTCTGACTTTCTTTGGAAACATAAACTAGATTCAAACTTTTAGCAGGCGAATCAAAGGAAATTAACTACGAAGTCTTAGGAATAATTTAAATAGCATTTCTGTTAAAATAGAGCTTGAAAGTAAACGCACTTCTTGTGCTTGACAAGATTAACCACCGCTTGTGGCGATGTAACTGTGTAGAGACATTACGTTATTACGAAGCAGGAGACATGAAAAATGAGCAACGCCTTCGCCGGGAATCGAACCACGGACCTCTCGGTTACGCGTCGAGCATGCAGACCACTACACCACGAAGGCATGCGAAGAAGGCGGGAGGAATACCTTATACAGTAGACTCTCGTTTTTACGAACTCGTAGGGACTACGAAAACAGTTCGTTAAATCGAGAGTTCGTAATTTAGAAAGGCATCGGAAATTGTTAGTATTTCACATTTTAATGTTTTCGAGACAGGTTAGTGATACTATTCCATGCTTTTATTTATGTATTAGGAATTATTTTTAATAGTATTACTACTTAATAAATGATATCCATTCTATTAAACAAACAAGAAATATAAAATATTTGTAAAACGTACCTTTATTAAGTCATTGAGCAACAAAATAATCACTTATCTTTGTCTGTTTTAAAACAACAGATTGTACAATGCAAGATTCCCTCTTCTCTATATTTGTTAGCATTTCACAATTATCACTGGCCTCAAAAAATCGTCTAAGTTCTGACAAGTATTCAGCAGCTTGTTTTAAAGTCGGTCTTGGTGTTACTTCATTTTCTTCTTCTTCTTCTGGATCTGAAAGTCTCTCATTCTCGTTGATTATGCTGCTAATAATATCGTGATCCGATATTTCCTCCGTGCAGATGACATTAGAATCCACATTTAAAAAA
>KK116794.1:224364-246813 GCA_000611955.2 Stegodyphus mimosarum
TTTCCATTCATTGCTGATGACGTGTCTACTGCTGCACTTTCACCACACACTTTCCGGAAACTCGAACCATTCCGAAATTTAAATTTCTGTAACCAATCATCCGATGCTTTAAAATCTTTGATGTTTAATTTGGAAGCAAAAACGTGTGCTTGTTCTTTAAGTACATTTCCATCAATTGGAATGTTTAAGCTTCTCATCTTTCAAAACCAAACAAGCAAAGCCCTTTCCAAATTTGGGTGTTTTGATTCTCGAAAATATATATCTCGAACATATTTTCGAGAGGAGGTTCCACATTCATCGTTTCCGTTTTTAGCTCCAAAGATCTCTCTTGCCTTTAAAATCGTCGATAAACTATTTTTAGGAATTCCATATTTCTGAGCAATTTGTGTCTTGCTTAACCCTTTAACTGCTTAAGACGTCTATAAACGTTTTTAGAGATCGCTCTAAAAATGCTTAAGACGCGTATACACGGAACTGAAATTCCTCGAAAAATGATTAAGACGTGTATACACGGAGGCAAGGTTCCCGATAAATGCTTAAGACGTGTTGAGACGCTACGCGATGTCTTCTCTCCACCTGCGTTTCCGCAGGCGGCTGTCATTTGCACAAAGCATAGGGTGTGAATCTGTTTGAATAGCGCACTTTACGGAAGAGCCCTCTAAGTAAAGGCTTATTGTCAGACAGCAAGTGTATATTACTCTGCAAGGTTTTTGAATGATCACAAATCGTTTTACAACCGTGTGCCTTCTGGTACATTATAGCAATGAAAGCCCAATCCTCAGTTGCTGATTACATCCCAAAATCTTTAGTAAAAATAGGAAAAATTCAGAAATGTAATGAAAAATGCATTTTTATAAATCATATTACACATAATTAACTATTTGATCTTCGTATTAAAATTTGGTTGCAATTTCTGATTTCTCAACAGCAAGAAAAAGATACATAATGTCAAAATTAACTTTTTGTTTGCCTTCGTATTTCAACCGGAGTTTTAATGGTATTATCTTTCTACTTTATGAAAAGACAACACTGTTTTTTGAGCATGTCTGAGTTTTGGAATTTGTAATTGTGACTGACTGTTTTACTTATAAACGCGAACGTATATGTAAAAAATTCTTCGAGGTAAAAATTAAAATATTCAACTCAAGAAATTATATTAAATCGAGTAAATGAATATGTCGAAAAAATTCATGAACATCAATAGCTTTGTTTAAATAATTTATTAAAATTTGGAATGCAACCGAAATTTTAAAATCTACATTGTGTGAAATTCTCCGTCGTGTCTTGGAACTCTTTTAGAAAGATATCTATAAGTCTTTTATTTTTATATTTAATGGAATATAAGAGATTTGAAAAAATAAGTGCGTGGAAGTGTTAGATATTTTGCGCCCAAAATATTACAGTTGAAAAGATGTTTTATTATCAGAAAATAAATTATTTCCTCTCCAAATGTCAGTGCTGATAGCGATAAATTGAACGAAAGTTTTTCTTTGAGAACCTAATTAATATATTAATTCGTTGTTACCTAATAACTGTATCTAAGCAATTATTTTATTAGCATTTGTATCATTTTAATAATTTATAATTTTAATAATTTTATTAGCATTTGTATCAAAGTCTTTTGATACAAATGCTAATAAACGCCACCAGCGGTTGAGTGGCTAAGTGGCTGAACACTGGTAGTTTGAGATGGGTTCTAATTCCAGAGAAGGGGCTGTTTATGGTTTTTTCCTCAAGTGTAACGTGGATACGAGTCAGTTTCCTGTACGAAATCCTTCGCGAAGGCATACTTATAAGATATTTTCTTCCTCCTTTCTGCATGCCTTTGTGGTGTCACGGTAGCACACTCGGCGCGTTTTCGAGAGGTCCAGGTTTTAGAACCGGTGAGGGCATTGCTCAGTTTTCACGTCTCTTGTTTCAAAAATCTTAATGACTCTACGGTGGCGCCCGAACTAAAAGGTGGTGGATGATGATTCTTTACAACCAGGATTTGGCGACTGGGTCCCCTAATCCCTAGTGGCCCTTTGAATGAGGGAGTATATAAGGTATTTTCTTGCTCTTTTCTGCATGCCTTCGTGGTTTCACGGTAGCACACTCTGCGCGTATTCGAGAAGTTCAGTTTCGAGTCCCAGCGAAGGTATTGTTCCTTTTTCACGTCTCCTGTCTAAAAAATCCTAATGACTCTACGTACTTACTCTTGGAAGGTAGAAATAATTAAAGCGAAGCTATGAGAAGGATTTTAGTTAATGTATATACTTAACTGCTTTCATTAAGAGGAAAATCAATCCCAAACCATCCGAGTAATGTTCCATATTCATGGACAATTTGTTTTTTTATATATTTTACTAAGAAAGAAGTTTCTCGTATTAGGGGGATGAAAGACATTGAATAGTGTATAAAACAATCCTTGTTTTCTATGCTTGCCTTAGTGCTTGCCGAACATTACCTTGGCCAGCAAGGTCGCCGAATCTCTCTCCTATTGAGCACGTTTGGAGCATTATGGGCAGGGCCCTCCAACCAGCTCGGGATGTTGACGATCTAAAGCTCCAGTTGGACTGCATTTGGCACGATATCCCTCAGGAGGACATCGGCAACCTCTATCAATCGATGCCAAGCCGAATAAGTGCTTCCATAAGGGCTAGAGGTGGACAAACACGTTATTGACTTTTTCATTTTGTAAAGCTCTATCACTTCAATAAATCATCCAATTTTTTTCAAACTGTAATCATTTGTTTTTCTGTACATGTACATCACTTCTATCAATTTTCGTCCCATTCGGATAACTCCTTCTTGTTACGTCGATTTTTTTGTCTAAGAGTGTATTTCAGGGTCTATATGCAGAAGAAATAATATAAGAATGTTTAGAAATGAAAATACTGAATCACAATTTTTAAAAAATATTTATAGCTTTAAATAATTATGTGTGTTTAATTATTTATCACAGTTCAACACTAACTGCGCTTCAAGCATTAGAGTTACGTAAATACTTTCGCAGGTGCCCCATAACTTTTATCACCATTGTCTCCATTTATTATAACTTACTTCTAAATCTAGTAATTGAATCTATATCTAGGCAGACGGGCTGACTCTATGAGAATTTCGCAATTTTCCTTAAGTGTAGCCTCACTTCTCAAAGTTATTGCATCGCAGATTAAACCTGAATTCAAGGAACTTTTAAAACTGCAGTAGAAGTTTCATTCATCACCTTAATCTTTGTATTGTGTTATATCCATAAACTTTTTAAATGTTTAGAATTAATTATCTTGGTCCGGTATTTTTTTCCTTTAATTTTTGGCTGCCTCCCAAATAAGTTTGCTCATCACTGATTTAATACGTCAGAATTAAATTTATTATTTTTGTAGTATGCAGTTATGTAGATTTATTTCACTTGCGGATGCATTGTTAGGTTTTTTTGCTATAAGAAGGGGTCCATTGGCATAGTAAGTTTGAAAATCACTGTCTTAGACAGGTAACCCATGTGTGCTTTGCTCTAATCTAAATAAGCAACCCATGAGAATTTTTATGGAACCTAAATAATTGTTTTACTTAACTTTAACCTAAATAATTACTTATTTTATATCAAGATTTATGCTGTAATTCAAACGTTTAATTCTATAAACTTCTTCGTTTTTCTATTTATGTCTCAAAAAATCCAAATTATATGAGAAAAAAAGTACTTTCATTGTGAGATAAGATTTCAGTTTTCAAGAAATCTGGGTTTGTTTAGCATCGGCATTATGCTAATCTACTATTATAATAATGGATTAGTATAATTGCGATGTTGAAATACTGTAATATAAGAATTTTGTTATGCTATTATCATTTTACACGAGACACAAGCAACCGTTTAACAAGTGCCAGCTTATTTGGAAATTAGAATGCCTCTTTTTTCAGGGAATATAAAATAAAATAATTTATTAGGTTATTATTCTTAAATTTAAATATAGTTAAAAGCAAGTAACAATAACTTAAGGCAAAACTATAAAGTTTGCTTGATTTATAGCTAGATATGATGTTTGCTAGGTTTGTTAGATTAATTTGATTACGGCAAAGTACACGAGGAGAATCTGCCTAAGGTGAGGGATACCTTCGTGGAGGACTTTTTAAAGGAAACTGGGTTGTGTTCGTGTTACACATGGGGAAAACCACGTAATCGCTCTTGTAGCCAGCATGTTCGCCAGGATCACAATTTGATATCTAATTTAAAAGCTTTCACATTCCTTTTGTATATAATGTTAATTTGGCGTCTTATGACAAGTTTCCAAAGCTTTTTGGTACATTCGAAATAAATTTTTAAAAAATTGTTATATAGATATAATAGTAATTTACAGGCAAAATGTTTTAAGTACATAAAAAATTATTAGAAAATAAAATTCAAATGAAATAAAATAACGATTCAGAAATGATCATTTTCTTTCTAAGATGGTTCTTTATTTTAAACAAGCTTAACATAAGCATTTAAAATACTTTAAAGTGTATTAAAAGTATCATCCGTAAGAGAAATCTAAGTTCTTTCTTTAACTTATTTCTCTCTCCTTCAAGAAGTAAATTTCACTTTTAAAACTTCCACATTTTTCATTGAAATTTAGAATGTAATAATTTATAAAATTAAGATATTGTATCTCTTGTTCAAACACGTGCTACATAATGTAATTAAGGGAAGTGCAGCTAACATTTTGACTAATGTGGTGGAAATAAAGAGGAAATATTTGTCGTCAGCGTGTCGCATTTATTACTAAATGTATACCTTACATTCCAGGTTATGAGGTCTTACTTAGTGAAACTTAATATTATCCTTAAAATAAAAGCATGATAACTAAGTATGATGTTTCAAAAGTTAAGATATAAATACAATTTTAGTTATTCCTGCCCATTAAGAAAATTCTACATCCCGGAATTTCATAAAGCGGATGTGAAGTATTTAATACAGTGGTTATGTCTTTAATTCTGTCAAAACCTTTAGTGGTGTAATATTCGTAGGATCTAGAACGAACATTTTATTTGGATGGTGTTTTCGAGAAGGTATTTTCGCTGAAATTCTTTAATGCATAGTCGTTCGTTAATGCGTCAGATAATATTTGTATGCACATTTTAAGAAATATAATAAATAAAAGAAAATGGCACGCAAATTTTCTAATTATTCATTAGGGATTCTATCATGTTCCTTCAGCCTAATTTCTAATAAATTCACGACAATAAATTAGCTTTTGGGAAAGACATTTGTAAGAATTTAAAAGAACATGAAAAACAAAAATTAAAAGACATTTATATGGGATATGCAAGTTATGCACATGAGGATACTTTAAGTTTCCTTGAACATTAAATTGTTTCACAGAGAATTATGTATATGTGTTATGCTTTGAGGGAGAATATCTTTAAAACGAATATTTTAAGGACGCTTTTCCCCCCAAAACTAAAATTGATGCTTAAGGTGTGTACAAGAAAATCCAAAATATTTTTATAAAGTGTACATTTTTATAAGTGTTTCAAACTTTTAGCAGGGTCTGTGTTAGCAATGCAAATCAATCCTTATTCTGAATAAAAGAAAGTGTTCTGAATATATTCGCATATGTGTCTATAATGTAAAAAAATAACAAATGCAAAATTTTTTCGTATGTCTTTCAACTAAACTGCATAGAAATGCACCTAACCAGATTTTTTGCGATGAAAATGTCCTTCGCCCTAACCAGATTTCACACATAGGTCTAAAGTAGCAAGCAAGATTAAACTTGAATAGAGATGACGGTTATTCTCTGATAGCTCTTTCCCAGCACTGATGTCACGGTTTTTTTTCTACTGAAAGCCATAAAATATTATTATCGGGATGGTCACTCTTGTGTAATGGCTATTTCTAAGGATGAGACATTAGAACCCTGAGAACTCGGGAATCTTCAAAAAGCTTTGAATTTCAAAAGCTCGAATCTTAGCGCTATTTTTATTTTATTTTATTTATTTATTTTCGTTTATATATAATTTTTATTATTCTAATCGGAACTTGAGAAATCGTTGAATGTTTTTAAACCCAAATTCTGAAAGGTTAGTCTTATGGGTTCAATGTAAAAAGAAGGCGAGAATGTGATTGCTGCAATTTCACTGGGCAAAATTTTCACTCTCGTAGTCGGTGCGCTGCTCTTCCTCGAAAATTCTCGAAATAACTTCTCGAATCGTCTCGATAACTCTAGCCGTAGATAACGTATTACAAATAGCTCTAGGCTATTTCTAATATCTTAAGGTACCTAAAAGCTGCGACTCTGACTTACCTTCAGTTGCTTACCCGTTGAATTATTCGGCTATACTGCTGAATTTGAACTGTTAATTGAAATCTGAGATGTGTTTATCAAATTATATTAAGAAAATGAACTAACTTTAGTAAATGAAATATGTAAGTTTTAAGAGAACTTACATATTTCATTTACTAAATTTCTGTCTCATCCTTTTAAAAAAGTAAGTTTATTTTTAAAACTGTATTATCATATTTATTTTTCATTAAACCCAAATTTCTTCACTTTTCATTTTCCGTTTTATTTGAAGGATTCGAGAGATTGGATATTCGCAAAATTCGAAAATCTTTCAGGATTCGGAATAAAATTTGAAGCAATTTGATTAGAAAAAATAAAGAGAAATTATTTTTAGAAAAGAAAAGAAAAATTATTTTTAGTTGTTTTTTTCAATGCAAATTAAAAATTACATATATACGTAACATTGCTCTATAGTATTCTACTAGATTCGTTAATGCAGGGCCAATATGTATAGTTTATTTAAAAGCAAACTGAGGAAGGCAATCAAAATGAAATTCTCCCTTCCCCCAAATGCCGCCTTGATCATGAAAACCCCGACTATAAAAACTAGGTTTCATGAGCTAAGTGCAACTGAACCGTAGAACAGAGGCGATGATCAGCTATGCAGAAGGAAATTGACACCAATATTCCTATTAAATTTTTTACAGAATATGTATTTCAAACAGGTATCTGAATCCAGGTTTATTATAATGATGGGCATTTGTACGACATAGTTTAAAAATTTAATGTAAAGTATTATATGCGTCCATGTTTTAGGTTGGAGCCCGATCTTATTAATTATATTCTGGAGTCTACTCTGCTTCAAAGCGCATGAAAGAACTATCAGCTATTGATCCCATACAATTTCTTAATGAAAAAGAGAAGAAGGATTTCACGTAAAATTAATAAAATATCACGAACGTTACACATTAGCTGAAGAATGAGCAATTTTGCTGTTTGTACGTAAGAGATATAATTTTTTCTAAATTTCCATTTTTTCCCCTTCTTACTTAGCTTTCATATAGTATTACATCACGTCTTTCGGTATAGGCTTATCAAGATATGCCTTGACGTACCCTAAAAGAAGCCCTATACGACTCGTTAGTCGTAGTTAAGGGGCCAGAGAGCTGCATGCGGCTCGCAAGCTGCAGTTTGTCCATGCCTGCTACATGCCCTGTTTCGTCAAGTTACTCACTTAGACCAGAGCGATGAAGAGTGGTATACAAATTGTATCGCAAGCACGGATTCAAGCAAGGATAAAATATTCACCAACAACAGTTCACAGGATTTCGTACCGGAGTACAGCGGCCCTACCGAAGGGAGCTACTTCATCGAATAGAAATTTAACAACTGCCGAGGTTTCGCCCAGTTGAGTTTAATTACTAGACAATGAGCTGAATTTGAGACTAGCCTAAAAGATGTAGATCTAAACAAGTTTATTGTTGTAATCACGTCGTAATTTTAGTTTCCCGACAAGTTGCTAGAGTTGATAGTTAGGAAAAATCGCATCATTTGCTTTATTACTGCTTTCAGCTGTGTTGTCATAAAGAAGTGGCTAGTAGAATTTTAGTTTTCGATTTTACTTTGAGTTTTACCTTACGTTAAACAGCAAAAAAGCCGATAAGTAGCCAGCCATTAGATGTACTTCTTAAGCTCCGTCATTAGATTAGAGAACAAGCAGTTTCCAGCTATTTGAACATATTAAGAATTCCAATTATTCTTAAATTGCTGTTGATGAGATTATATATTGTTATTTACGTGTTCTGCCCTAAGGCACTACACGGAAGGAGGATGCCTTCATGGAGGACTTTCTAAAAGAAGCTGGCTCGTATTAACACGTTACACAAGGAGAAAAGCACGAAAAGCCCATGTAGCCAGTCAGTTCGCGGGATTTGAACCTCGGGCCGAATTACCTGTATTCAGAGAGTTTATCCCTTGATCGCTGTTGGACAGCTGTTGAGATTAAAATATATTTCTACTTATAACCAATTTTTGCTAAATTTCTAATGAGATGCTTTATTTTTAATTATGCTTATAAAATGACTGTTACACGTGCTATTTCTTAGTAACTGTATATTCTAATCACATGTACAAATGCAATACATAAATTGTGATAAGATGTTGATGAGAGCTTGGCAATCTTTTTACGATGAATAGAAATTACGCAAATGATATGTATAATGGTGTGGAAGTATTAGTGACCGCTTGCAGGAATATACCAGGGGATTCACTTGTTTAACTCAGAAGAATATTTAAAATTTTTATTATACAGTTAATAATCTCTATGCGCAATTAAGGACGAGCTTGTGGCTGGATCTGTTTCTAATTTAAAAAATAATCATACGGTAAATCTAGAGAATCGTTTAACCGAAATGGTGTTAGTAAAGAATGTCTGAATTTATAAGCCTGAAATCCAATCATTTACAATATTTAAGACGAACCTTTTTTATTTTCTCACTATTCAAAAGGAAGTAGGTTATTATAATGTAAACAAGGATCACAGTACATCTGTACAGAAAATTAGAGGAGTATATGCATTCTTGATGTAGAATTTTAGTATCTTTGATGAGTTATATCAATCCCAATTTGAGCTGTATTAAAGACTTTCTCTGACAAGGCATAACTGTCAAACATGATCACAAGAAAGCTCCAATAAAGTTTTAAAAATGCAATACATACATGCCAAACGAAATTTTACACTCATCAAGCTCAGCTGTTAAACCTCAGTTTAGCATGTCCATTCCAATACTTTTAAGACAGATCATGTTTATATTTAATGCCCGAAAGAAACCTTACGAACAAAAATATCGCTGAAACTTAGCGCGAAGTTTTGTCGGACTATCAGGATGGAAAATAATGTTGTTATAATTCATTGTTACAAAAAATAGGCATACAAAGGTGCATAAACAAAAAGATGCTAACAATATTTCACAATTCAAAGACCCGACACAGGACAGAATCGTGGACTTAGAATTGATTCCGGATTTAATTTTAGAGTTAATAATTACCTGTCTTGTTATACCTACCTGCCAAGCTTTGATAAAAAATTGAAAATCTGCTTGTTTGCAACATGAAGAAAAATCAGCTGAGGTTACACTATCCGACAAATGATATGGTAACGCTTGCTATGAAATTACGTATTTATGAAAGTTCATTTATTATGTTATTTTTCATTATACTAAAGCATATATTTTGTTTATACGCTCAGAACTCATTTTTTTATTCATATGTTATTGATTTTTTTGTTTTATTCACTATTTATCTCGCATCGAACAACTTTACTTTCAACATTGAAAAAAAAGAATTACGGAGAAAGAGGAATTACAGAGAAAACTTGGCAAGAGTTGTCAGTTAGCTAGAGACATAAGTTCAATTAGGTCTTAGAAATTTGTAAAAAGAATGAATGTTCGGTGAATTTAAGCAAACGTTCCTTCTTTACAATATAATTGCATGAAACTGTACTTTAACTCTAATGCATTAATGAAATTTTATTTCTTAACTTAATTTCTTAATAATACCTTACAACTTGTAAATACGAAATATTTTAACACCACCGTTCTTTCCTTTTAATAATAATGTTTTGAATTATTTTCATGGTAAAAATTATTTGGAAATTTTATGTTCCGTATTTCAGTTGTATAATTTGCTAGCGCTAAACAAAAATAAGAAAGTGTAAAGACCACCCAAATCCGGGGAAGCAGAGCTATATTATGGAGCCTAGATGAACCTGCATTCATCCTCCTGTTTTAAAATAATACTAGCAAATATAATACCTAGCTCTCTCTTCAGATTAAAAAAAATATTTGGTAACAGAATTTGAAGTTTTACAGTATGCCAGGAAAGACGCTTGGATTTTTCGGCTGTGTCCAAGTTATCAAATAATGCGTAACGATAAAATGCAGTTTAATGCAATTGCGTTGGGTGCGAAATGACATCCGAAAACTGAATGCGGACGCAAATTCAAAATTTGTCGTGATCAAAGTATTACTAACTCCCGTCTGCTGGTCTTTAAATGTGTGACGTCGAAGTTATTACTTAAGCAACCAGATTTCAAATCCTTGTCAAACACAGGAGCTACAAATGAAGTATAGCTCTATTAATATCGGATGCCGAATGCTAATGCTATCAACATTGTGGTGGACATAGTAATTAAGAAGGTTCATATATCTCTCTAACGATTCTCCCTAGAGATTCTAATCTTTTGCAAGTTATGACGCAAACACTATTCCATTTTACCGTTTGCCATAAGTTACTCGACTTGACACCAATTGTTTTGACACAAGCTAAATGCAATGGCCTGTTCTGTTATTAAAATCGCTGGGCATACATATGTTTGAAAATACTGTCAATTCATTACGATGGAAAAGAGTCGCCAATATTAGTTATTTCTAAAATGTCTCCAGTTTATGAAGTTTAATTTGTAACTATTCTTTTAGTATATCCCAAATAGGGCTGACAGAGAAGTAATAAGTTTTTAAATAAATGCATTTTTTTGCAAATACGAAATTGCAATCTTGAAATTTTATCGTTCTTGATGCTTTTAATTACAGATGCTCTCATGATGTGATAATGGGAAGTCTAATGATGTAAGGTAGCATACATTCAAACTAAAATTCACTATATCATAACAAAAGTGTGTTTTATATTTTTTTCTGTTTTAGATGAATGATTATTAAAAACTCTGAAACTGACACCTAACCAAATGCTTCACTGTTTTTCGTGTCATAAGTGATTTTATTTTCTTTGAGATAGAAGACTAATGCTGAAAATGTGCTCCTGTCAACGAACTTTTCAGACTATAAATGCCCGACGAAATAAATAAATAAATAAAAAATATATTCAACTTTGGCTTGACCCCAATTTCAAATAAAAGGGTTTTGTAATTTTAATAAAGTAATGTAACTTCAAAAGTATGAACTTTCTTATTTGAAATCTTGGATAATAAACTGCAAATTTTGCCAATTATTAATTTTCACTTTAACGCATATTACTTCTGTTAATTTTCAAGATTATTACGAATTTAAGAACTAATAACTATTTGCTTCTTCATTGTATTTAACGTATTGCGAGGAATACAGAAGTTTATACATACTTCTTTAAAATCCTATTAAATCTTCCTGTTAAAGGGACTGCTTTCATTGTTATTGGATACTAGTTTTGGGCTTCCCTTTATTTCTGATGCATAGCTAGGAAAGCTAATGTACTCTTAACAGTCTTAGAACTAAAAGCTGCAGCAGTAAGTAATTCAAAAATGCATGTAGCTTCTTAATATATGAAACATTTAGAATACGAAACTAAATTCAGCATCATCTTCTAAAAGTTAGGAATAATTTTAATTTCAGTCCATAATGCTTTGATGGACTTCAGGTAGAAAACTGTAGGTTGCTTAAAAGTTTCTAAGAACACGAAATGTGACAGCCGCCCCTCCAAAAAAAAAAAAACGAAAGAGTATACATGTAGTGATAAATAATAAAACTTTGAGGAGTATAAATGATTTCTCACACACCTCGCTGAAATATTTACTGTTTTCACATCTCAAAATCTCGATCTTAAATTCGAATGGGATCTAAATATTGACTTGTTCGTGATTAAATGTTAGTATTCAATATAGGATAAGTTTTATTGCATTAGAAAATACACTATAAGTTATAAATAGTAATTTTATGTCAGCAAAGCCCGGACAAGGGTGAGGAGAAGGAGGCATTAACCTCTGCTAGGAAAGAACAGCTAGGAGGGGCCCCAAATAAGATACGAAATTTTAGAATAAGCTTATAAAAATAAATCATGATAGTTAACTTCAATTTTGAAACATATTGAGAAGCACCTTTTAAAATAATAAATTAAATCAATTAAAAGGTCCCTATATTCTTGAGAACTTGCGCAATCTAAGGGTTTTTATTTAAGCAATTCGAGCACTTGCGCGACTAGCGTGCTTTTATGTAAGCAGTTCACGAAATCAAATAAATAGCTTATTTAATTGATAACTACTTAATATTTAAAGTAGGACAAAAATCCTTGTCACTTATTTTATATAAGTTTCTGCTCATTATTATTATTTGATATTTATATAGACTTCAGACGTACATAATAATGCATGATAAATCCTTACAATAGGCTAAAACCTAATAGCCTCTTTAAGTAAATCGGTTTAACATTTTATGTATGCCTTCCTGGAATTCAATACTGCAAGGTAAAGAAAGGTAACTAAAACCTTGAAATTAAAAAAAAATGTAAATATACTACATAAAACTGCACACCTATTAAAGGGATTAGCCTACCAATAAATGTCAGCTATGGTTTAGTTGGATTTTTTTTTGTTCGTTTTTCCCAATTTGAATGCAAGGATCAGTTTGTTTCGGCTTACGTGATTATGGTAAAGCATTCTAGGACTATCTGCCTAAGGGGAAGGATGCCTTCGTGGAGGACTTTTTAAAGGAAATTGGTTCGTATACACATTACACACGCCACGAAAACGCCCGTGCAGCAGGCCCGTTCGCCGGAATTAGAACCCAGAACGGAAGTAACAGTGTTCAGCTACTTTACTGCTGGCTGCTAGTGGGCCTACTAAATGAGCGGGAAAATCAGGTTATGATCGGAAATAAATAGGAACGTGGGAGGTTTTAATGGCTAATTAAGATTATATAATTAAAATTTTATTTCGTAATACATTTTTTTTAATATTTAAATATATCATTTACCATCTTAATCCCTAATTTAAACTAACTCTGCATGATGTTTAGATCTTGGATACTAGTGAAGCTGAAAATAAAAATCAAAATCGTTCCTATGCACAATAAAAATCCCGATTTTTTTCTTTTAATCTTATTTTTCTTCAAATACACTTTTTAGAGAGATTTTCTTGAAGATTCAAAATAACTGGGAAAATATGCTAATCAGTTAGTTATACTGGAATTGTTAGTTACATTGTAACTTAGAGTGAAACATTACGGTAATTATTATTTCCATGCCAAAATTAACATTTAAATATAAGATAAAGATCAATGAAAACTAGTTAATCGTAAATTATCTGGATCTAAGCATTTACAATCTTCAAGAGATAAGACTATTTGATAAAAGAAAAGAATTCGCATTTTCTAGAATTAAACTTATAGCTTAGAATACCAACATCTCTAAAAAAGTTATAGAAAATGCAATTTTTAATCAAATTACCAGAATTAAAATTTTCGCTCAGAAATTGAAAAACAACAGAAGGAAAATTTTCTTCTTACCAAAATTTTATAAGAAAATGAAATTCCGATTAAATTCAATAACAGTCTACTAAAAAAACCTGGATTAGGCAACACACTATAAAATTTTTTTAAGAAAGAATTTTTTTATCTGAAAGCTCAACTAGAAAATGATAAAGAGACTATACTCTTATTAACAGAGGGTCCATATTCAGAGTCAGAATGGATGAGACCAATGACATGAAAAATTTACTTTTTCCAAAGTTTATTTGTTTCTTTTCTTCCTTTTCTTACTTTTCTAGCTTGTTGTCCGAATCTAAAAAAAGGCTGAAAATTACCTACAGGCCTTTAATTCACCTTTTCGGAGACTTCTAACTTTCCATCGCCAATTTGTTTCGCCAATGAAGCTAGCCAAGTTTCTACTATATGTTACCATCTTCTACCATATAAACAATATAAACATAAAACTACAGGAAATCTAGACACTATACAGAATAAAGCAGATAATAAAGTTCTATAATTCTCTTATTGGAAAGAAGCTGCATAATTCTACAATCTATAGTATTTCCACAAATAAAGAATAGTCAATATTCAATAAAATTTATACTTTTCACAAAAAAATGGAAAATTTCTCTTTTTCCAGCAAACAATAAATTTGCCAATTTATATGCAATTACAAAGTTTCACAGCTATCAAATTTAGATTTATAGCAAATAGTATAAGAAGCTATAAAAAGAATTTTTATAGTATATTTACAAATCTGCTTAAATCAAAACAAAATTTAATTTCTGATAAAGCTAATACTGGTAAGTAGTATTGTTGAATTATCAACAACTTGCAAATACTTAAAAAATTAAAGATCTGAAAGGTTACAATATCAACTGCTATGACTTTTGAAAATCTCCACATATCTCTTCCACTTATAGGAATCTATGAAAATCTTGAATTTCCACATTTCTTTCCTGAAGTGCTACTATTCCACATTTTTTCTATTATCCTTATTTCTAGCTTTTTAATTAACTTCATCAAACATGCAAACATTCTTTACCTACAAACAAATGGTATTACAATGGGAAGTAATTCGATTTATTCTACTCATTTGTTATTATTTTCCTTATTATTATTTTCTAAAGACCATAAGTTTCTTAAATACCTTTCAAAAGATGATTTCAATAAATTTTCACGTACATTCAGATATTGTGATAATATAATTACATTGATCTTGAAATAAGCAACATGTACTCCAGCTGTTTAAAACTTCACAAGAACATTAAGAATTAATTAATTGTATATTATCTGGATCTTATCATTTATTATCTGAAAGAAGTAAGACCTTTTTGGTAAAAGAAGAGAATTCAATTTTTCAGCAATTATACTTCGAAAATGGAATACCAACAACTCTAAAAAAGCTATTGCAAATACAATTTTTAATCAAATTACCAGAATTAAAAGAGTACGCACAGAAATCAAACAATAGCAGAAAGAAATTCTTCTTGCTAAAATTTTACAAGGAAATTGAAATTCCAATTAACTTCATTAACAGTCTACTTAAAAAAAATTAAGTGGTCTACAAACTATAAAATTTTTTAAAGCAATGATTTTTTTATCTACGAGCTCAAATAAGCGAAGGATAAAGAATGATGTTTTAGAAGGTTTTGTAGTGCAATTTGTATATATGTATTACTGTACATTTTTCATGATTGTACTTTTATTAACAGAGAGCCTATTTAGTTCTAAGTCGTCATGATAAGCCCATGGCGTGAAAATTTTATTCTTTTCTAACATTTGTTTCAGAATTCTGTTGTAAGTCGTCATGATAAGCTCATGGGGTGAAAAATTTATTCTTTTCTAACATCTGTTTCTTTTTCTTTTTCTTACTTGCATTACTATAATGCTCTCCAATTCTAAAAATTAAAAATAAAAATTACTTACTATAAAAAAATTACTTATCATAAATTCATCATTTGGAAGATTTCAAGCTTTCCATCACCGATATCGCCAAACAGGCAACCACTAGCGTCTACCTTTTTCTTCTGAATTACTGTCTTTTGTTCTTTAGTATTTCCAACTGTAAGTACACAAGTTTTTGTTCTCTGTTAATTTTTGATATATTTCATAAATTATTATGTTTTTTAATTCAATTTTTAACACAAGTATTTGTCAATAGTATGTATTTTACTTTTGCTTTATTACGCATTTAATTTAATCTAAATTCATTTTCCTATGTTTTTATTTCATATGAAGGAAAGACTACTGCGTCCAGGCGGCATTAAGAATTTTCGGATGAACTCTTACAACTAAATAATTTAAGATGGTTCGTCAGCTAATTTTGGATGAGCTGAAACGCAGTGGTTTTCCTGGAAAGAAGGATTCAATGGAATCTGATGTACCTCCTCCTGATCACGTTGAATCAAATTGTATTTGTATTCCTCCTTCTATTTTATTTATTTTTTATATTTCTGTTGTTTTCGTAATTTTTTTGATTTGGAAACAGTTAGTTGATGGATCTTTTTCGCATTTTTATTGAGGGATTTTGGGGATTTTACTGGATCTTGGTTTCATGTCTTTGTGGATTTAGTTCTAGATTTCTTTCTATCTTGCCTAAAATTGATAGTTTTTAAGCAGCACACTGCGCAGGAATAATTTTGTGTTATTTTTGTTTAATATATCCGAATCCCGGAGAAGACACGGATTTCAGTAAATGCATAGTGTTTGTGTGACATTGGGGGCACTCTAATATGCGGCGAGCTGAAAGTCCTTTCGAGAAGTTGATAGTAGGAAAAGAGGGGTCGGAGACACTTGAACCCGTCCCCCAGTGGTACTCTCCATTGAAACTAGGGACGGAACTGAGAAATGTCGTACTGTAACTTGTATAATAATCAAGGCTCTTGCCAGCGACAGGCGTAATCTTGCACTCCTTGATACGATGAACATCGTGAACTTGTTCTGTTGTTACTGTCAGACAAATAAGTTAAGTCATAACACCACCACCACTAAATATTGCTTAAATAATAAGCACTAAATTCTCTGCACAATTTATACAGTTTAAGGTTAGATCACTAAATATTTCTTCATTTTTACAGTTACTTATTTTATTAATTTCTTATTCAAAATTATTTTTGATCTATTTATGCATTATCTGCTAGTTTAAATTTAAATCAAATATTTTTAAATGCTAATTTTGTATCTCTTTAACGTTCTCAGTACAAGATTATGTTTTCTTGAATATTATGTACTATGCTCTACGGTCAAAATTTTATTTGCAGTTTCCATATTCAATTTTTGTTGTAAGCAGATTTTAAAATTGCTAAAGTTTAAGAAGATTTTAATTGTTCTTCATATTACATTCGTGTTCGATGTTTGACTTAACAGTAATTTTTTGATTTTCTGTTTAATTAAATTTCAGCAACGTGCCTTTTTGATTATTCATTATGCTAGTAATTGCACAGTTCAACTCAGTTTAATATCATTTACTTTGTCGGACTCAATATGATATTTGAATTTGCTTTGCATTAAATTCAAATACGCATTTATATACTGACTACCAATAAATATTTTAACACCTATGCAAATGACGATATCTGCGGTCCTAAGGTACGTCACGGACTCCGCCGGTATATATCGTATAGGAAACAGCATCTTCTTTAGTCCTATTCAAGATGCCTCGCAGTTCGGAGCTCTCTGATTTCGAGAAAGCTATAATTATCGGGTATCACAAATGTGGCCGATCCTTAAGGGACATATCTAGCGATCTGAAGTACCCAAAATCGACAGTGGCCTATGTGATTAAGAAGTGGAAGGTGAGCGGTGATTTTCGGAATGTGCCCCGAGTCGGCAGACCAGAGAAACTGGGAGATAAACACCGACGAGTGCTGTCCAGAGAAATTCGGAAGAACCGCACCCAACCGATGGCCCTCATCCGTGAGGAGTTTCAACAGGCATCCGGGAGTATTGTTTCAATGAATACCATCCGTAAGGAAGCACATCTGCTTGGTTTTCATGGTCGTGCTGCTGCCCATAAGCCTTTGATCACAAAGTCCAACCGCGAAGCTCGGTTAATGTGGTGCAAAGCACATTCAGTGGAAACGGGCATCAGTGGAAACGGGTTCTTTGGAGTGACGAATTAAGGTTCACCCTTTACCGTTCGGATGGCAGGGTCTGGGTCTGGTATCTACCTGGAGAACGTCTCCTGCCAGAATGCATTGTGCCAACAGTCAAGTTCGGCGGAGGTGGAATTATAGTCTGGAGGTGTTTCTCCTGGTATGGGCTGGGACCCTTGGTCTCCATTCATGGTAAGCTCAACTCCGATGCCTACTGAACTATTTTGGATGACAATGTGCTTCCTACGTTGTGGCATTTTTACGGGTTGGACCCCTGTTACTTTCAGGACGACAATGCCAGTTGTCATGTTTCGACGTTAACGAAGGCTTGGTATGGTGCCAATGGAGTTCATCGAATGGACTGGCCTACCAAGAGTCCAGACCTAAACCCTATCGAGAACCTCTGGGACGAGTTGTATCGCCAAATTCAGGGGTGCACTACCCGTGCAAAATCGGTGAAGGAACTTCTATGTCTTCTGCAAACCGAGTGGAAGAAAATACAAAGCACTAAATACAAATACACTAGCTGTCATACAAAGACTTGTGGAAAGTATGCCCCGGAGGGTCCACGCTATAATTACCTCTCGTAGAGGCTCTACCAACTGTTGAATTTGAATAAAGTTAGTTTTTCTTTTCTATCACAGGTGTCCAAATTCTTATTGGTAGTCAGTGTACATATATATGTGAGATAAAATTATGCAAAGCACAGTTCTGATTTTAATTGGCAGTAGCCACTTTCCTCCCTCATTTTAATTTGGTATTTCCTTTTTTCTGTCCTAAAAATAGTAACTATTTATGATATATCAATTTAAAATGCGTCTCAAAATTAATCCGCATCATACGATCTAACGTAACGCTGCAATGCAGATACCTTTTATCCAGTCACTGAATAAGGTTCCAATTGAAGCCAAACGTTTGACACTCTTCCACGCTTCATCTAAATGCGTTGACAGTTTTCCACTTGCCTGCTTCAAAAACTAACACGAACAGCTCTCTTCTCTCTATCATCCAATGTCTGAAGATATGCTAAGTTGCCAAAAATGTGGAATGCGCATGACGCTCATTCTGATGTGTAAATCACAGTATACGTCTTCAAGAATTTTCTTTTCCAGAAAAAAAATTCTGCTGCATCTAAGACGACGTTTGTCTGCAAGTTTCCTTCTTCTACTGCCCAATTACGCCAGCACCATCTACAACCGTCGACCATGATTAAAAATTATTTGTGTTTTCTCTCTTTTCCCACATGTAAAAAATTGTTACGTGTATATGTGTATAGATACATATTTGAGAAAAAAAAACTCACAAGAAACTGAAAACGAGATTTTCGTAATGAATTGACTTCATAAATTCTAGATAAAAGTAAATTAGAATAAAACTTAGTAGAAAAAAAATCTTCATTTAAAATATCTCATCTTTATTCAAATATTTTTAAGAAATGTTGTTAAAAGGAATAGTAATTTTGAATAAATGTTTTTACTCAGATCTTCCTGAAAGTAACTTAAAATAGCTTTACGGAGTTAATTCTAGCAAACACTAATGTTAGTATTAAAATCTCTCGCCAATAATTTATAAAATATGTTTCAATTAGTTGAATAAACCATCTCCCAGATGCAATTGGCGGAACTCTTTGCGTAACTTTGTAAGGTTTTAGTTAAACTAACCAAGTTTATTTTAATTTAAATCTTTTCTATCTCCTCTCTGCTTCAACTTCCTGTCAGAAGAAGCGCGCGTTTTTAGCTTATGCTAAATTTTGAAGTTCAGCCAAGCACTATTTAAGCCGGAGGTAGAAACCTCTCGGTGTGTGAGAGCTCAGACTCAGATCACGGTCACGCCGCTCAACGTTCGCCTGCCCAGCTAGCAGTTTAAATTTATAAGCCATAGCGCTTACTACGTGATTGCATTGTAAAATAAATTAAAGTGCGGTAGTATTTAGTATATCTTGCTACGCACCCTTTTAGATAGAGGCCAATCTCCGCGAATTGCTCTGCGAAGCAAAGTTTAATTTAAGTTCCATTTTAATTTATTTAAATTTATTTGATTGTTAAGTTCGACCAAAGTGTGGTCTGTTACGTTCTGTATCTCTCCCGAATTGGGAGGTTTGTATTTAATAGTGAGTGAATAAAAGAGGATTTCAAATCCCTTCACGTGCAGTTATTCTCCAGCCCAGCAGTTACATCAGAACATAACGTACCTTCCGCTCCCTGTTCCTGTTCAGGACTTAGAACGTAAGGATAAGAACCCTTTACAGAATTTACCATGTTCTCAAAGAATACACACAGAATGCTAAGTCCTGATAACTTACATGATACCAGTGTTTATTTAGTGTATTATTCAAAATGTTAAAGAATTTTCTGAGTTGATTAAAATTTCATTTAGTGAGTTTATCTCTGCAACTACTTACGCATTCGTTTGCATTACAAGAGCTCACTCTTTGCACAAATAATTACAACAAGCAATAGTTTGAATGCAAAAATTAAAAATCCAGTTTTTTCCTTTTGTTCTGAATATAAAAGAGGCAAAGGCTACGCAGAGGTCCCAACTACTAGAAAAGATCTTTCATGAATATTTAAGTAACTCTCTAATTCGCTATTACCAACGTAACTTATATATAAAAGTATATTTTTTTTGTTAGGACTTTGTTTCTCTCTCATCAACGCATTTGGAAACTTCCTTGTAAAGAAAAAACATTTTGTTGGACTTCTCAAGATGTAATGATATTTGCATAATATTCGTGAAATTTTATATTTTCAAGGCAAGCCTATTGAACAATTCAGCGGTGAATATTTTGTTTCCGCTTTCAGATTGTTAAAAATTGTATCTTCTTTGCTTGTATCAGTGCCGCTTGTAATTGCAAATCAGAATTTTGAATAGCGCAGTTTTTATTAGGATTTCGGTATTCTGAGACTTGGAAACTTGATTTAGATGATGCTATCATATGAGTGCATTCCGATGTACTCTCATACAGGTATTACCTTGGAATTTATTCTATGTATTTATGAATAAAATTTCTTTATCTCAGGAACTAAAAGTTATTCGAATAAATTATTTAAGACAGTCATATTTTAAATCTCTGACTGTAAATATGTTAATAAAGATAAAATAAATAGGATTCCTACAACAAAATGCTTAATTTGCTTTTATTTTTAATGATAATTCAAATAACTATAAAGCATTAAATGCTTTCTATTTCGAAATGAATTCGCATTTGAAGTCTCGAAATATTAGTGTAAAAATAGCATTTTCTTCTCTCTGTATATGCATTAAATACATACAAAATGAAATTGTTCCATGTAAAATAGCTTTACACACTGTCTAAGAGAAATATACATATTTGAGAAGAGATGTAATTTCTAACCTCATGCGTCTCTTCGCAGGGTATCGTAATGTAAAACTAATTAGCAGTTGCTTTAAAATCATTTTTCACAGATGAAGAGTTTTAAATTAGTACAATAACTGTGAGAGAACTGTGGTCAGGGTCTGTAACAGACAATAAATGAAGTTTGTGGCAGCATGTAGAAAAACATGCATTGAAACATAAAAAGACGGTTCATGACCTATCTGTTAAATTTTACAATTTTCTGAACAAAATTAATGTCATTTTTTATTTATCTCCTAAATTTCTTCTGTCATACCTAGATATGTACCTATCTAGTGAGGTCTTACAATTCCATGATGAGCTAACCCTCATTTTAAAATGATGCACATGAATCAACAACTTTTTTCAGAAAAAAAGAATAATTTTTTTTCTAAAAGTGTCTTTCCATTCATAAATGCTAATGCCTTCTTCGCAAGGAAATGAAACGTAATTCTTTGCAATTAAAAGAGCTCTAACATCTAATTTTATTCCATCTGCTAATAAGGTGTTGAATTCAGAAATTCGCAGAAAATACTCTTCAGTTTACAACTCGTTGTCATTCCCCTTTTTAAACATTTCTGAATATATAATTCAAGTATTTGTTATTCTATAGTAATATACTTCATTAAATATAATTACAAAAATCATATAAGTAAAAGTTTTTCTCAAATACACGAATGTACAACGATGTTGCTGAAGATGCTAAGTTTACTTGAATTTTAAAATATAAATCTATCTATCTATATATATAATATTAAATTCAAAAAATTATTAGAATACTTTTAAATACCATAATCAAAGCAAATTCAAATATCTTATCAGTTCTGGAATAATAAATAAACACAAGACGCTGTGCAAATATAAAATTACCACATATACTCGATAAGTGCAAAAAAAATAACAAAGGCAAATAAATTTTTTATCTTCCAAGTACACCTTCGTCACAGGGCTCCTGTAATTATATATAGACATACAATTAAACCTGAAATAAATTAAAAGCAAATTAAAATATTATACTCAGTTTGGTATTAAAAAGTAAGAACTGCCATAAATATAGCAAAAGCACTATATATATATATATTGTTACGTGCGTACGGGTTCGTTATATATTGAATGCACAAGTCGTAAAAAAAAGTTAACAAAAGTTTATTCTTTCCACAAGAAATAAATTAAAATGCTGAAATAATTCTTCACAAATCTTCGCACAATATCACAATATCTCAAACGTTTAGCAAAAACTCAGTTCAAAACAGATAAAACAGTTCTATCTCACAGCGATATCGCTACAATCAATACAGCATTAAGTAAACAAACAGCGGTTCGCTTTTTTACAGCTACAAGTATAACAGCAACAACAACAACAACTAACTGAGATGAGCTGTTTCACCTCGGCTTTTATAAGCTTTTTAATTATCAGTAGAACAATCTCGATTTTTCTAGATTTTTCTGGATGGCAACAGTAATTACGAGATATTTATTTATTAAGCATTAAATGCACGCGCTCTTTTATTTTTATTGCTATTTTTTTT
>KK116794.1:249784-284432 GCA_000611955.2 Stegodyphus mimosarum
CAACAACAACTAACTGAGATGAGCTGTTTCACCTCGGCTTTTATAAGCTTTTTAATTATCAGTAGAACAATCTCGATTTTTCTAGATTTTTCTGGATGGCAACAGTAATTACGAGATATTTATTTATTAAGCATTAAATGCACGCGCTCTTTTATTTTTATTGTTATTTTTTTTAGACGTAGTTTTCTCTTCAAAAATCGTCTGCGTTGCTAAGGCAACATGAAGCAAATCTAATTACAATTCTAAATAAATAGCCAAATAAATTTGAAATTCGTAACAATATATATATATATTATTTATAAACAAAGAAATCTTGAAAAAATTCAGCTTAAGATGATAAATATTTAGTTGATATCTAATTCAAAATAAGATGATATATACGTCATGCAATATGCTGAGAAATTAATTAATTAATTTAGATAATTACTTAATCAAGAGATTGTAATAAAACACTATATTGGCATATTATTTAATTTTTTTTTGAAATTTTTGCAATGTTAAGAATCATTTAGATGTTATTAGGAGACGCGGCTCTGTTGAAAATTCTTAGGCTGCTTATTGAAAAAGGCCAAGAAATTTTCAAAAACGTTTTTACATTTTATATAAATTTTATTGGAAGCTTTCTGTTTAAATTTTCAAATGTACGTTTTTGTTTTAATTTTGATATCTGCATTTTTTGTTAAAGAACACCAGTATTCCGAAATTTAATTTTCATTTATTATTATCTCTTGATTACAATAAACAATGAAACTATGCGTTTATATATATATGTACTACGAAATTATGCTTTAGATATAGAGCTAGATAGATTGATAGATATAGATATAGCTAGAAACATAGATATAAATAGATAGATAGATAGATAAATTTAAATTCAAGTACAAGAATTCCACCGACCGTTTTAACCAATAATAATACATTTTCAGTTCAAAACTCATAAATTTAATGCAACCACCAATAATCCTAATTCTGCACAAAGCTTCTGAAAAACATTTAGATAACTCTGTATGGTTACCTGAAAAACCTGCAGCAGTATATATATTGGTCTAACTGGAAATAAAGTTAACTTAAGGACTAATAACCGTAGGTCACTGATGAAATATTTAAGCAAAGCAGCCACAATACAAATCTCACTTGTCAAACTGAAGAAGTTTTAAATTCAAAAATTTTAAGTTACTATTTTGGAAATTATTCCTAAAATTAAAGAAAAGATCTACAAGAATCTTTCTACAGTCTGAAATATAAAATGAGTTTTCTTGAAGAGTTTACATCTATATTCTTAGGATTTGGTTCTATATGATCTTTTTTCCTTTACTCTTGCAGATGTGAAACATAGTTATTCTGGAATTTTAGAAAGTTGTACATAGAGCTTTATCCAGCTATGCTAGCACATATACTTTTTCTAGGCAAATTTTCGTTAGGCCATTTATATTTCAGTCTTCTACTACAAATTACTTTGAATTTGGGAATTCGACATTATGTTAGCTATTAGCCGAAAGTGCTGTAATTTTAATTTGCAGATGCAAGTTTTTAAATTTGGTAAGTTATTCTGAAGCTTTTAATGAAAAAGTTATTTGAAACATTTTTAAGGCTTTGCTGTAAATTCACAGACAGAACAATAACACTCTTTTCAATCTAAGAATGGTTTAAAGAACTTTAAGCTAATTTAAACACAGTAGAATGATACACCGTTATGTGTACGCTAAACTCATCTACGCGCTGTAGGATACAGGATTGTCTGAGTCCTGTAGTTTAATTCTACTACTTGTTAGTATCTTCAATTTTTGAGTTTGATTCTACTGTTTCAGTTGTCAGGACTGAGTGTTCTGTGCATACTTTTGGCGAACATATTCGTGAAGTAGTTAACGTCCTGATCTTGAACAGGGAGATGAATGCAGCTGTGTTCTGTGGTAGAATACTGTGGTTAAGTGGTAGAATAACTGCATGTAAGAAGGATTTAAAATCCTCTTTTATTAAACCACTATTGTTTATAGCCACTTCCGAACTCGGGAGGAGGGATAACAGAAAATAATGACCGCACTTGGGTCTAAACTGAACAATCAAATAATTTAAATTAAAGTTAAGTAGAAATTAAGTTGTCGTTGCTCACAGAGCTATAAACGCGAGGTTGGCTTCTATGCTAAACGATCAATGGTGCGTAGCAAGATTTAGCTAATACTAAAGCACTTAGATTATTTCAATAAGTAATAGCGTAACAGCGCTAAGTCATAGAATTTAAATACTAGCTAGTCAGGTGGACGTCGAACAGAGCCGCAGTGATCTGAGACTAAAAGCTCTCTCACACAGAGAAGTTCCTCGCTAACCTTTAAATACAAACTTCGCTCCAATTCAAATTAGCATAAAGCTGAAACGCGCGCTCATTCTAACGGGAAGTTGAAATAAGAACTCATAGGAAAGGGAAATTAAAATAAAACTTTGTTAGTTTAAACTAAAACCTTACACAGTTACCGCACAAACAGAAGCGTAGTGTGTTAGCGTCGAGTTGGCGCATTGTAAATAATTTAAAGAGTGTAATAAAGGGTAGTTTTAACCCTTCTTCTGTGCAGTCACTATTCTCCAGATTTCACACGAAAAACAGATAGTAGATCCCTACAACGTTATGCCAGATACATGTATCTCGCATAACGTAAAATCGATTAACTGTAGAACGTTGAAAATTTGTATATTAGTATGTATGTATGTTTTCATACATATAGAAGTCACGAAGAAAATCCATTTTAAATCATTTCGCAATCCATTTTGGAAAAAAACAGTCCTTCATTCTGTCCATGCTTACAAACATCGAGCAAATAAGATCGTTCAGATGGATTCGGGATCAGTCAAAATGGATATTTCTTGTTGAAATGTTTCACGACTACAGTATTTACTTTACTTCGCACAAGCAAAAACGCGACAAACATCTGAACAACTTATTAATAGCCTGAAATCTATGTCTTAAAATCATTTTGTAAAAAGTTCAATTAATCTTCTGTACCCCATAAAAAATTAAGTAAAATAAACACTTCGTTGCCTGAAAAATACTAAGAAACACTTATTATGAAAACTCGAACAAAAAAAAACTTCAATTTAAATTACCAAAAGATTTCAAACTAAAAAGACTCCTGCAGTAATGATTTCCTTCACGAAGTTTTTGACCAAATTAATTAATTAAGGACGGCCACTATTATCATTCTAATAAAGAGATTAAACACAAATTTGCTTCAAGTACAGCAAAATCATTGGCCTCACCCATTCAACCATAACCAGACATACTGAGTAACTAAATGACACTTTCAAGAAAGTAAATTCGAAAATTTTGTGAATCCTTTTCAGCAGCATAATCTTAAAATTATTAAACCTTAAAATTATAAAAAATAAAGGACTACACAATTATGTGTTGAAATGTGCAGTATTCAGACATATTAATATAATTTCCAAATTAGTCTCTTTGAAAGCATCAGCAACAATCCCAACCAACATATTAGTAATAAAATCAACACAAATGAATTATGTGTTGAATATTGAATGAACAGGTATAGTTACTGAAAAAGTTAAAAACAAAATCAGTAAAATTAAGTTCAATTAGAAAAAATACCAATTTTCACCATCTAAAGAATATCATCAAAGAAATAAAAAACAAGTTTATTATTACCACTGTTCATAGAGCAAATTGCCTCATTTGAAATGCTTTCTACCAAGAACTAATTAACAAAGATATCCAAAAGTCTAGCAGATACAGTGGAGCCAGTATCAATGAAAAACCACAATTAAAAAATTAAGTGTTTCCAAAAAAATAAAAAGTAAACCATAATTTCAATTTCTATGCTATCAAATATCTACGTCTTACCCAAATAAAAAAACGTATCCTGTTATCGCATTATTGTCAATAAAACAAATAACTTCAAGAAAGCCATCGATATTAACGTATCTATCATATTAAAAAACGTTTATTACTTAAAGACCATTTAAAATAACGTAACTGGTATTAAAACATAAAAACAAATCATCGAGAACCTTAACTTCTACGATTTTCGAGAATTTTGACACTCTTTAACCTACTGATGAAGCTTTTAAAAGCATAATATCTTCACATGAAACATTCTCTGGTTTAAAGGAAGTTACAAACAAGACAAATAGATCACTCACCTTTAACTGCACTTTCTTCAATAACTATATTCAAAATAATAGTGAAATCTTTCAACAAATTACCGGCATCGCAATGAGGGCATACTGCCATTTGCAAAACTTTATAAATTCATTAAAGAATTTACTTTTATCAAGAGCAACGAAGACTCTATTAAAAATATTTCGATTTACATCCTTTCCCCGTTACTAAAATATAAGCATATTTTTAATAGAGAGAAAGCTTTTTGACTTTTAAATTTCTGATTTTTTTCTTAACATTGTAAAATACAACTATCGATTAAGTAATTGAATTAAAAGATAAATTTTTACTTTTTAATTTGATTCTCATATAGGATCATTTTCTTTACCGTTTCCATTGAAAATTTAACTTCCATTACAAAACAGACACAATTAAAACTGAGGTTTATTTAATAAGCAATTTGTTAAAGCTTTGCTGTTGCTTAACTCTGCCTTCCAAATTGTTCCCACTTTCCCGATTTATAGTTCTTGGCCTACCACTCAACTCGGTGTAATCTAATTTAGCTTAAGCTTCTCGGAAATATAAACTTCACCAAATCGCCGTTTGTATAAAATGTAGTTGCGTATGTAAGAGAGGTACTTTTATGAGAGTATAGGCTTCCCCTTTACCCTACTTTCCAAATGGGACTCTACTGGACTTTTTTCATGAGGACGTGCTTTTCGAGCATTAGAACAACATAGCGTTTTACAGCCGACACTCTCAATTACAAAAGCATCAACTGAAATAAAAAAGTTTACACCTTTTCATTTTCTCCTACTTTGATATCAAATAGCCACAGAATTTAATTAAATTCTAGGAACCGTTTTTATTCCACTTTTTTCATTTTAATTAAAAAATAATTTAATGTTTAGTAATTTGTGGTGTCTTATACCTGATTTTATTTAAAAAATTATTCTGTGTTTTTGGCAGCATATTAATGTTTAATAATTTTAAACCATTTTTTGCCATTTTGTCTTTTAAGCCATTTTGGGCGCGAGATATTACGACGGACAAGGTTAAATTATTAAATGATTATTTTTTTCCTGAGTTGAAATACGTCGTTGTTCTTTAGCATGAAGTCCGAAAAGTGGCTGAGATTTATTCGGCTAAGTCTCTCTTCTTCCTGAAGAAGAGAAACAATTTCATTCATTTCAAATCTTATTCAGTTAGCTTTTTGAATTAAAATTTATCTTTCAGTTTCAGTAAATTAATCAGTAAATTTTAGTACTAATTACTCCAATTTAAATCTGTACTTCTTTTAATTTATTGATGACTTTTATGAATTGCATCAAAAAGAATTTGCATGGATTGTTTAATTCTATTTCTTACGTTTGTGTTATTTGTGGTTTGAGGATTTTCAAAAAAAAAAACTTTAATTATGCTTTATATATAAGCATAATATCTCTCTCTCTATATATATATATATATGTATACATATTATGCATATATTCGAAACAGATTTAGATCTCACAAAAATATACGTAACTTAAATTATATAAAATTGACATAAACCTAGTTAATCGCATGAGCTATACTTCTTGTGCAACGATGCCAGATATTCCAATTAATTACATTTCATGCATTAAAAATGTATTTCTTATGATTTTTATACTACCATTGCAAACTGATTTAAGAATCAAATCCACAGCCGTTAGATTTTCATTTAATACTCTTTGGAACGCAATTTTACAAATTAAAAGTTATTTTAATTTTTGCGTCGCGTATCATCAATAAAAAACCGATCGCTAATATTGATCACAATGAGTATTTCTATGGATTTATGGCAGCTTACATATGCGTAACTGAAAGATACGCACACAAAAAACTGGAAACTGATATTGACGCACCTTTCGGTATTTATGCCAAACTCGTAATCTAAGAAATTATTTAAATACACATTTTTAATATACAATATACCTGTAAATTATATACACTCACTTCCAAAAGTTAAGCACTTAGAGGAAACTGCTAATTTCCGGAAGCCAATCAGAATTGAAGACGATGCAATTTGCTGCAGAGGTAGATAAAAGTATGCAAATATGTTAGGTAACAGCCAATCACGCTTGCATGTCAAGAAATATGCAAAAAAAAGACAGATAAGAAGTTAGCTTTATGAAGGGTTACAGAAGTTGATTGTAAGTGCTAATAGAAGGTGTTTAAAACTTTCGTACAATTTGTTTTCAAGACATACGTGTTTCTATGACTTCCAGAAGACGAATGGAAGACTCTGAGCGCTGGCGTGTTGTGGGGCGCATTGAAGCGGGACAGTCGATCACAGATGTTGCTCTTTTCTTCGGCGTTCATCATGTAATTTCACGTTTATGGAAACAATTCCAAACGACACAGACAGTTGTCCGAAGGCCCGTAGCCGGTCGCCCAAGAATTACAACCCCCACGGAAGTTCGATATATTGCTATTGTAGCCAAGCGGAATCGCAGAGCGACCTCCACGCGTGTGACATCTATGGTTACAGCGTCCATTGGTAAGGCGATATCTGCAGCTACTGTAAGCCGAAGATTACATATGAGTGGACTGTACGCCCGGGTACCTTGAGTTTGTGTACCTCTATCCGTCCAATCAAGAGGGGCGCGATTACAATGGTGGCGGGAACATGCCAATTGGAATGTGTCTGACTTGGGCAATGTCATGTATACTGATGAGTCAAGATTTGCTCTGGAGCCAGATGACAAGCGTATAAGGATATGGAGTGAACAACTAACACGCAATCAGTCCCAAAACATCACCTAACATCACTCATTCCGAGGAGGAAGCATTATGGTGTGGGCACGGAGTTCATTAGGATATCGGACTGGCCTGCACGTCTTTAAACGGGGTTCTTTGACGGCTGTCCGGTATCGATATAAAGTCCTAAAACACATTCTGATATTGTATGCTGCAGCAGTTGACCCTACTTTTGTTTTAATGGACGATAACGCATGTCCCCACAGAGCTGACATCGTCGATGACTACCTGGAGAGTGAAGGGATTGCGCGTAAGGCGTGGCCAGCATATTCGTCCGACCTTAATCCCATTGAAAATCTTTGGGATGCTCTCAGCCGCGCTATATCTTCACATTTCCCACCTCCAGCCACTCTTATTAAGCTGGAAACTGCTGTACAAGAAGAATGGCGATTGCTTAATTTTGTGGTGGCTGACTACCTAATTGAAAGCATGGTCACAAGGGGTGTAAACTTTGTATACAGATGAGGGGGGATCACATACCCTATTAAAGTCCTTTTTTCATTTTATGCTGTTTATTTTCACTTTATACATAATTCTGTTTAAGTCTCCAGTGTGTCATTATCTAATAACTTACAAAAATTTAATATTGTTTTCATTTCTGTATGTAATTATTGATTTTGTTATATGCATATATATATATATATAGTACTTCCCTGCTGAATTTTGTGTCAATCAAAGCAGTATTTGTTGATTTGTGCATTTTACATCTTCGTGCTGAACTTTTGGAAGTGAGTGTATATTAAACATTCTTTTATGCAAGATGATATTTAAAATTAATGAATGTTTTATAGCATATGCGGGTCAGATGGAACAAACGTGCAAAGATCAGAGTCGAAACATTTTGTCCAGAGGTATTCCACTTGCGATACTTAACTTTAAAGTTTCGGCAGGAAAGTATTGGAAGAAATCACTGTATAAGAAAATTCTTGTTTCCAGCTGTTGAATGAGGAAACCTTTGTCAATAAAGAAACACATTCTTTTATTTAAGAATTGTTTTTGGTTTGATTTGTTTTGATTTGTTTGATTATAGCAGAGCACTCGAGTGTTATCTGTCTAATAGCGGAGGCCTTCTTGGAGAGATATCTAGGAGAAATTGGCTCGCATACACATGGGAAAAGAGACCAAAATACCTATGCAGCTAACCCCTTTGCCGGGATTCAAATCCCGGACCAAATGCAAAAGTAAATTGCATTCCAAAGAGTACTAATGTTCGGCTACTTTACCTGTCGGCCACTGGTGAGCCAAATCGATTTAGAGACAACGATGATATGACTACGTTTGTAACATGTTATTTTTTATTGATTAAAGTTGCTTAGTTTCTTTTGAACTTTCAAAATTAGAATAATAATCTTTAAGTCTTAATATTCTGGGAAAGAATCTTGTTACTGCAAATAAATTCATAGCGCCAGATGCTGGAAAACTAATATTTATACATTTAAAACCATTCTTGCTATCCCTGAAAAATTACATTTGACGTGTCTGTTGCGTATACACCGAAGAACCAGGCCACCTACTCAGTAACGCGATGCGCGACCTTGGCCTGCAAATCAGTTGCATTTCGCCTTGGAATATATGCCACAAGTTTTCGGTAGATGATTGGAGACAGTTTGTACTAAATGTGTACCAAGGGGTCACACAAAGTCGAGATATTCCAATATGGTGATTTAAGCTTTGATCTGCCTCTCCATGACATCCAAAATGTGCTCTATCGGGTCCAGATTAGGCGAGTTAGGTGACCAGAACATAAACTGGAAGTCATCCATATGCTTCTCAAACTAGTCTAGCAAAATTCGACTCTTGTGATATGGGGCGCAGTCCTGCTAGAAGATTCCATTTCCACTTGGGAAGAAAGATGTCATATAAAGGTGTAGCTGATCCACAGTTATGTTCCGATAGTCGCCAGCTTTCATGTCTTGTTCTACTACAAATAGGCTCCAAGGTCGCTCATCAGAACGTCCCCCAAAGCAGAATATCGCCACCACCAGCCATTGTATAACTTGATGTACGGGAGGGGACCAACAGTTCGTCTGGAAGACGGCATATCCTGAAGCGACCATCGACGTGATGAATGAGAAATCGTGATTCCTCCGACCAAGTAACTGACTTCCACTTATCCATGGCTCAGTCTCGATGTTTCCGGGCTCACTGTAGGCGCAGTTGACAATGATGCTGGTTAAATAGAGGCTCACGAGAGTCCCCTATCTAATAGTGTCCGCTGAACTGTGCGTTCCCAAAAATTTTTGCACTTGGACTTGCATTGCTTTGGGCTGTCAGCTGAGCCATTGTCTGGGCCCGATTTTGCTGTAGCAAGCGGGACAGTCTTCGAAGTCCTTTTTTTATAGCGCATGAATATCCAACAGCTTGGCGTCTACTGCTGGTTTCATGCAATTTGTCTACTTTTCATAAATACTAACAACGGCAGATAATGAACAACCTACCAGTCGTGCAGTTTCGGAGATAGTCGTTCCGAATCTTTGGGCCATTATAATCTGTCCTCTATCAAATTCGCTTAGATCGGCAGCCTTCCCTGTCACCCGCAAAAGTAAATGCAGGAATGATTCCTTACTTTATTTAGCAGCAGTTAAATACCATTCCCACTTAAACACGTGCCCTTCACGTCATCCAGACACGTTTATTGAAAAATGTGGGGATGGTCATAATGTTTCGGTCGTCAGTGTATATTGCAAAAAAAAAATTATAAAACCCGCTTGAAACGGTATTTTTGCATCAGTGACACTTAGTAACAGCTAGCGAACTGCTTCGAATATGGGATATAAGTTAACGTACGAAACCATACATGAATAGGATGAAAGACTGTGAAGTATAGAGCGCTTGGAAAAAATATCGGTGGGAAAGTACTCGTGAAAAATATCATTTTAATAAATATCCCAGGAATTTATATTTTGGGAGAGTGCATTAGTTCATATATATATATATATATATGGTAGCTTAATGAGATATTATTTACCGTTATGTCATAACTGGTCCCAAATCTAATAAATTTTGCAATGTATTAAAATATTATTTAGCTTTGTATACGAAAATTGTCTTTTATTTTATAGAATTATCTTGCATAAATAGTACACAATTTTTATTATTCTACAAGATGGATTTAGAATTCATAAAATTAATTAATAAAGTGCTAAAAGTACGACTTATTCATAGATGCAATTCATGGATTATCGTAAAAAAATTGAAACTATTCCCTTAAATTCGAATATTATATGTGACATACATTTGAAAATAAATATAATGCCGGTTATTTGTAAAACATTGGCATTGAGAATCATGTTTCGGATTAGTAATTTGTTACTCAACTGCAAAATATTCAAATAGAAAAGAACCAGCTTCCTAGGTGCAATTTTTTCTAAGATATCGCACATGAACGCAGGTTACACCACAGAATTGAAATAATGGAATAGTTCTGTCTGACGGAAGTTCAGGGTTCATGTGGCTTTGAAAGAAGTTGATGTAGCATGGGTTTCTATTACGTGTATGTATTAATTTAGTAGGTTTTATTTTAGTAAGTATGATATTTTAGTAAGCGGGAATGATACTGTGTAATTGTTAGAAATTAATGAATAATTTTTTTATTAATTGTAACTGTCCACTATATTTATTTGTACAAAAACACGAATAAAGGGGTTATTTTTTCCGGGATATGTTTCCAGAGATACGTTTCGTGAGATAGTTTAAATGGGATACTTTTTCCGGAGTTATTTTTTCCCATGATGTGTTTTCTGGATATAGTTGTACTTGGGTACTTTTTTAGGCATCCGATAGTCTGAGGGGGGGGGGGAAGTAATCTAATTTAGACCTTGCACTTAGGCGGTTTGTCTATACGTGGTTTCTAGCTACTTTGAAAATGAATTGGTGTTCTATACCCTCAAATGATAGATATTTTGAAATTAGTTAAATTCGATAAATAATGAGAACAAATGCTTTCTGAATACTAGGATAATTATTATTTTAATGACGTAACACATTTTACAAGTATGTTTTATTCAATATGTAAAATTTCAGAAAATAAGAAAAAACGAAAAGAATGGTAAAACTGTATTTAAGATCTTGATCGTGTCGCAATTTTTTAGCCACACATACATACCGATAAAATCATGTACATCAGGAGAAACTTTTGCGGAGTTCTTTTTTTTTAACAAAAGCGAAATTTTATTAGTTTTAGTGGAAAAAAAATGCTAGTGTTTAAATTATATGAAAGGTGTATAATTAATTCAAATAAAGATCACAGGCATTATTTTTGAAGCCAAGCTTTTAGAAAGGCTATCTTTTACCCTAGTTTATGTCCCATTTTTTAGGCATAATGCTCCATATATATGCTTCACACACACACACACACACACACACATATATATATACCCAGATTTGGTACACCTAATGAGATAAAGATCTGTATTCTTTAATGTGAAAGCAAGCATGTGAAATGATACATAAAATGCAAAAATGTTTTCTTAGTAACATTTATGACCGCAATCTGGAATTTAAATGCATTTCATTAAAAGACGATAATGTATTTAGTGCAACTCATGTTTTTATATTTGCAGTTAAATCAGGAGGGAAAGGGATTTTTATTCCCAAGTTCTACTTATTCATCAAATTTAAATTAATTATACTTGAGGAAATAGCATTGTTTTAATTTGTATTATCTTAATTTTAAGAACAATGGATTATGTTTTGCCATTTGAGCTAGTTTCTTTAGATATCTTGACCACGAAGATTGAATTAGTCAAGCCTAGCGTAACACCACAATGACAAAGTATTTTAAAATCCCAGCAAATACCTTTAATACATTTATTCAACGTAGGGCAAAAGCATCATCCTGTTACAAATGGTTATAGTAAAAAACACATCTATCACTTATTGACCCGTGATATATCAAATCAAACTTTGAGTGTTCAAGTTTCTTGTTACACTTTACAGGATGTTCTAAGTGATATTTCTTCGTCAGCATTAAGTGGTCAACTGAAATTCCAAAGAAGAAAAATGTAATACATTCTTCACCTGGCCTTTATATTCGCTAGACATCAATACTTGAGGTTATGGGTCTACATATCTATGAAGGTATATTGCATGTATGAAGTATAGAAAAGTAGGTATACTGCAAACATTGTTGTTTGCCCTCCTGTCGACACAACCACGAGGAACTCAAAAGCCGCATTATTCTTGTCGTTGCATCAATCACATCCTCTATGCTCCAACACGTATAGATTGAAATGGACTATAGACTGGTTGTGGGCCGCGTGACTAGGAGGATTACCAACTTTTTCTTGCATCGAAACCTTTCAAATGAACGGTTTTCTTCATGGACACCGTTACAGTTTTCTCCTAAATATACAGTATACAGCATAATCATAACGCAAGTAATTGAACGTAAATAAACGTAATAATTAGACTAAAAATAAGAAGCGAACATTTGAAAAAAATTGCTCATTAAATGTATATTTTAATTTTTTTTGTATGATAATTGTTTTTTATTTCACAAATATAACCACGTTTTCAGTAAAAAAAATCACCGATTCTAATTCCCCAAAATTTCGACTTTAATGAATATGCTCGATGTGCTTGGTGTACTGATGCATTTTTTAAAATTTTGCATAAGATTGATTAACTTAATTCTTAAATCACCTCGTTCAAAAATATTCATTTTGCTTCTTATTTACTTTAATAAACTGCTGACTTGACTGAAGCCTGTATCCACTAGGTAAGAATAGAGAAAATTCAATGATATTGGTTCTGTAATAACTCTTATTTCTCTCTAAAGACTTACTTCTGTGTCTTGAATAAGACTTGTGATTGAACATTTCCTTCAATGCAACTAACTCTTCTTGCACCATAATTTTAGTACATTTTCCCTTCATATTTATTTTATATGATTTCTTTCTTGCTGTATGATATAGCTTTATATTAATAAATAATAAATTGTCAACTTTATTAAAATTTTGTATAATTTGATTTGTTTTTGGTAAATACTTGTAGATTAAATTGTTTGCTGTAATCATTTGTAGCAAGATAATGCTTTACAGCTTAACATGTGTAGTTCAAAATCATTTGCGTTGGTCAGAAGGAATTTCTTTGCGGAAGTACCACGAAAATAAAAATTTGAGGAAACGTAAGAAGGCGGAAGCAAATGAGATGAAGATGATTGTAATTTCGTTGCTAACAGGTCTTTGACAGGCATTGAGTCTTTGACATTTGAATCTATTTTTCTCCGGATTTAAAATATTTTACCTCATTTTCATTGTCCCTTTCTGTACTAACATTACAAGTGTTATGTAGTGATTTTAGTTAGATTAGAATTGTGGATTAATATGTAGTTAATTGCAGTTTATTTGATAATTAATTATGGAGTGAGTAAAATTATATGCATTAATTTATTCTTATTCTAAATTTTTCTTCACTAGTTGTGCCGTTACGTTGTGCCGTTGAATCAATTATTTTTATGCAGAGTTAAACATGGTTCTCATTCTTACAGTTACGCGTTCGATAGTGCTAGCTTTCGGGAAGAGGAGACAATGGGAAATCGGTTGCTTTCTGCGTAATATTTGGAATTTAAAAATACTTCCTTTTATTTACATGGATGAAATTTATACCTCTTAGAAAGAAAAAATTTAGTTTTCTTATGAATCTACTTTCATGACTGTACGTCGCCCCGTTGGAGAAATATGCCCATTTAATTGTTAAAATTGTTGAATTTCGGGTCAAAAGTTTTACTCTTCTAAAAGGGCGTTTTTTCGAGCCGTTTTCGTCCAAGGTCGTGCTCAGCGTCCGGTCGTGCAACTTGGGTAGTAGGGTTGTTACATTCTTTCCCTCACCCCTCTTTCGTTGGCGAAGGGGGTAGGGAAAATGGAATTTTTTTTGGTGTGTAGAGGGAAAAACTAGATTTTCGCTGTACTGTTTTGTGCTTGCGAGATTTGCATACTTTTTCCTCAATTTGGGTGAATTTGGAAAATTCTGGATTCTGGACGATTAAAACCCGAGTGCACGCCTTTGCTCGCTCTTTTTGCCTCGGAAAGCAGCTGTTAACAAGAACTCGCGGTACTTTCCTCGGGGAAGCGCCGCCATGCTTACCCAGAGACGACTGTTAAAAGTTTCGATGTCCAAGGCCTCTATCCGGTAAAAGCCGCCTTCGGCTTGATGCCTGCTCCCATAGACGGTTGAATTACAGGAAGAAGAAAAAGATGTACGTCTAAGGAGTTATGATGTTCCTCGAGCCACCTATGCACCTTGCCATCCCTTCCATGCGGACTGGGAGCTCTGACGTTCCTGGAATTCTTCTGAAGTTTCCACCTTCTTCCACACGGACGGGGAGTCCAGATTTTTTCTTCGAAACATCTATGCATTTTTTGTCTTCCCACTAGTATGGGTCTTCAGGTCGCCTGAATAACATCTATAACAGAAATAGCAAGAAATATGTACGGTGGAGTGTCTTGTCCAACTTCTTCTAGCGGATTGGTCGTCTAGGGATAATGCAGCAGATAAGTTCCATTTGTTCTCTTGCCAATAGCAGTATTTCTTGTAAAGTAATCTAAGCCTAATATTAAAATTTCAACAATAACAGACACCTTTTTTGTTGCAGTGGATAATGCTTAACTAAGCTTAAAAAAGGTTCTTTCAAGAGAGTTCAACATTTTGTTTGCTCTTTACCTCCTTTCACTTGAATCTTAAGGACTGCTTTCAATCTTAATTAAGTAAACATGAACTTAAATAATAAGGATAATTAAATTTACAAAAATAATGGAATGGATATGAATACATAAAGGAAAAATTATAACTATGAATAATTAAAGGGAAATTTCTAGCTATGATTAATTAAAGTAAGAAGTAATAATATGTATATTTAAACTATAATTAAATCTATTTAACTTATTTTTCGGGAGCTTTTCTGTTGAATCTTAAATCCAGGCTGTCAAGTTTGTCAGGACTGAGTGTTCTGTGCGTAGTTTTGGCAAACATCTTCGTGAACAGTTGAAAGGTCTCTAAGTCCTGATCTGGAACAGGGAGCTAAATGCAGCTATGTTCTGGTTGTAGATACTGTGCTTAAGAATAACTGCACTTGAAAGGGATTTAAAATCCTCTTTTATTAAATCAATATTATTTACAAATCAGTTCCCAACTCGGGAGGCATACAGAAAGTAAAAGACCACACTTGGGCCTAAATGTACAATCAGATAAATTTAAACTAAAGCTAAATAGAAATTTAATTAATCTTTGCTCACAGAGCTAATCGCGGAGTTGGCCTCTAACTAAATGGTGCTTAGCAAGAATTACTAATACTAGCGCACTTGGATTTATTTCAATAAGCAATCACGTAGCAAGCACTATGTCTTATAATTTAGATGCTAGCTGGTCAGGCGAACGTCAAACAGAATGACCGTAATCTGAGACTGAAAGCTCTCTCACACTGAGAGGTTTCTACCTCTGGTTGAAATAGTACTTGGCTCTACTTCAAATTAGCATAAGCTGAAAACGCGCGCTTCTTCTGACGGGAAGTTGAAACTGAGAAGAGATAGAAAGATTTAAATTAAAATAAAACTTTGTTAGTTTAACTAAAACCTTACAAGTTAAGCAATTGCAGTGCCTTTACTCTATTTAGCACCATTTAACCTTAACTTGGGATGTAATTAAAATATGTATATATGAATTAAGACAGAGATCCTAAATTAGTTAACTATAGCTAAATTTTACTTTCCTTTTACTCTTTAAGATGCTAACTCTTTTGGTTTGAGATTAACTTTAATATTTTTGCAAAGAAAAAGAAAAAAAAATAAAAATTTTAATTCTACCTTAACCCTTCGATTTACCCTCAATTGAATAATAATTGAATGAAGGAATAAAAGTACTTATTTTTCTCCAACGGGACTACATGAATAGTAAATACTTTCAATCTGCCTAAGGGATTAGTTATTTAATGTATGTAAAATTTTTCCCTGTGAAAATTAAGAAATTTCTTTGAACGAAGTAATCATTCTCGTAATTAGGAAACACTTAAGGTACCATACTCGGTGATTCATTTAAAATTTCTTTTTTTTTTGTATTTTATGCTGGCCAGCAGAATCTGATAAACTGCATAAAAATTTAATATTTAACGGTGAAATATAATTAGTTCTAAATGAATTTTTGGATGTCAACTCGGTATAATAATGAAGATTTAAGTTTATAAGATTTCATGTCTTTTTTATAGTGCCTGAATAAATATCCTTGGCTATCTATTTTATTCAGAGTATTTTCTTGTGATGTATTGTGTAATGTTCATAACACCAGTACTCCTGCTTGGTCTTAGGGGTTGTTCGGAATAGTTCTTTTTGAAAAAATTTCACACAACGCAATGAACAGATCAGGTCTCTTGAGATTGTTTGCAGGCAAATTATTTAATTTCAGAATATAATTGTAACAGTTAGTTATTTTGTAGTATTTAACTTAGTATTTAACGTTTGGTGCCTTTAAGGTACCATAACATTTGGTGCCGTTCAATTTCGAGCTCAGGCCTTGTCGGAGTACTTGTGTTTAATGATATTTTTTTTTGATTTCATGTATCTATGTTTAGACTTGATACTTTAACCCCTGCCTTGTGAGTTTCAGTAACAGGTCTATGCATTGATCTTTTTCTTATTTCATTAGTGAATTTATTTTGTGCATTGATTCAGTATAGGGTGCATAACAAATTGTACTTTTCACACATGATCGTTTGGACTCTAAAGTGAAATAACACAAACACTACCACGCAGTTAGATTTTAAGTGGAGATTTTGAGCTGTTGTATGTGACATTGCTCATTGTGGATTAGACTTCTTGCACACATGAAGTCTTAACCTTTATGCTAATTGTTTACACTGTGTTCTCATGTACATGAATGGTGATTTTCTACCCAATTCTTACCTTTATGCCACTTAGTTGTGGGGATTGTCTCAGACTCCCAGTAGTCAATATTAGTACCAGACCGTTTAGCTTCCTCTTGTTTATATTGATTTATTTGTGGTTGTACTGCTAGGAATTATCATGCCTAAATCGACTAAAGCTACACGTGCTGCTAGAAGGGCCTTAGATATGGCTGAGATTCAGTGTAAGTTATGCACCGAGGAGAATCTTTCCTTTAAAGCATTCGGAGGTTGATCCTGTTAAGAGGCAAGGTCTGTCAGTTTTCGGGTCAGATCCATTAGAATATGTACCTATTTTCACACGGTCTGATAAAGGAACTCCCTTAAATGATTTTCTCGACGGAATTGATTTGATTGCCACACATGTGGGTTGGTCTGATGCTGACAAGTTAACTGTGATTAGGGTAAAAGTCGCGGGTGAGGCTGCTGACTTTATCAGAAACAATCCTCGATTAAAGAGGGAAACAAGTCTCGTTTACTTGGTGAATGCTTTAGGAAAGATTCTTCTCGGTGCATAACTTACACTCAAACATTAGAGCTCTCATTCAAGCTTTTCAAAAGCCACATGAGTCGGTAAGGCAGTTTGTTGCCCGTATAAAGGCTTTATCTTACAAAACTGTACCTCTAGAGAGGAATGATGATCCAGCAGCTGAAGCACAAAGACAGGATTTGCTCCTTTCAGTTTCTATTGAAGGTTTGCAGCTTCACCTGAGGCGTTTGCTCCTTCCTCAAAATCACAAAACATTTGCAGCTGCTATGTAGCATGCTATTATAGAAGAGGATATGTGGGCTAAGAGCTATGAGAGTAGTGATTTTCAAACTGCAGAAGTTAGGGAAGTCTATACGTCCAAGTCTGTACCTGAAAAGAGTACGTCAGACACTGCTGTATCAAACACTGAGCTCACGACAGCTATTAAGCTACAACAGGAGAACATTGCTAAGCTTACTAAGATGATGGGATCACTACAAACCCAGGTGCAATCCTTGTTGACTCAGACTCCTAGAATGAGACCTTTACAGCCTCGCTGCTTTAGATGTAATAGATTTCGTCACATTAGCAGGGACTGTTTTGCCACCATCCAGGCCAACCTCAGAGACAGAGAAATACTCAGAGTGATAGGCGTAATCCTCGCCCAGCTGCACCAGCTGTTGCAAATAATCACGTGGACTCAAATACACATACTAGCACCTTAAATCCCCAAGCTACAGCGTTTAATTTAAACTTGTAAAGGGTGGGGAGAAATCAGACTCCGTTTCATCCCTTGAAGCCCTTTTGGAGGTGCCATGAGTTTTTGTTGCGTCTGCTAGGGAGGCATCTTTGTCTATAGTTCAGGGTTCTATTTTGGGGAAGAAACTAAAATTTTTGTTAGACTCAGTTGCAACTGTTAATATAATTGAATCTAAGTACATTAAATGTTTATGTAATAAAATTTCCTTAAGTAGCTGTAATATCCACTTAAAAGGTATTTCATCAGAGAAAGTCCATGTAAACAAAAAGGTTAATTTAGTAGTAGAATTTCAAAGCAATCACTTTGAAGCTGAATTTTTAATTACTGATACCCCTCTTTCTTCCCAATATGGAGCTCTTCTGGGTACTCAGTTTCTCATTGACAATAAATTACATTTAGATTTTGAAACTTCTCAACTTCTAGGTAAGAACGTAATTTTAAAATGGGATTCTAGTAAACACATGGCTGATGTCAATTTCATATCTCACCCTGTATCCAATTCTCCTTGTCGAGACTTTTGTTATTCTGTTAACAAACATAAACTTCCTCCATTCTCAGAGAATATTATTAAACTTGTTTCTCATTCCTCTAACTTTCATCATGACACTATTTTAATTGAATCTTTGCCTGAGCATGCACACAGTAAATTTGTTATTGCTAGATCAGTTAATAACAAGTCTAATTCTAACCAATTTTATGTAAAAATTGCTAATTTTTCTTCTGACTTCATCCATATCAACAAAGGTATGAAGTTGGCAGTTGCTCAGCATGTGATTACTAGCTACCACTTAGATCACGTTGTGAACAACACTTCTATAGAAACTGGAGAGGATTTTGAATCTTGGGGGGGGGAGAATTTTGATCTTAGTCACTTACCAGAACAACAACAACAACAGCTGTCACAGTTGCTCAAACAATATAGTAACATCTTTGCTGCCTCTGTCACTGAATCTTAAATCCAGGCTGTTAAGTTAAGCAATTGCAGTGCCTTTACTCTATTTTGGACCATTTAACCTTAACTTGGGATGTAATTAAAATATGTATATATGAATTAAGACAGAGATCCTAAATTAGTTAACTTTAGCTAAATTTTACTTTCCTTTTACTCTTTAAGATGCTAACTCTTTTGGTTTGAGATTAACTTTAACTTTTTGCAAAGATAAGGAAAAAAGTAAAAATTTTAATTCTACCTTAACCCTTTGATTTACCCTCAATTGAATAATAATTGAATGAAGGAATAAAAGTACTTATTTTTCTCCAACGGGACTACATGAATAGTAAATACTTTCAATCTGCCTAAGGGATTACTTATTTAATGTATGTAAAATTTTTCCCTGTGAAAATTAAGAAATTTCTTTGAACGAAGTAATCATTCTCATAATTAGGAAACACTCATAATTAGGTACCATACTCGGTGATTCATTTGAAATTTCTTTTTTTTTTGTATTTTATGCTGGCCAGCAGAATCTGATAAACTGCATAAAAATTTAATATTTAACGGTGAAATATAATTAGTTCTAAATGAATTTTTGGATGTCAACTCGGTATAATAATGAAGATTTAAGTTTATAAGATTTCATGTCATTTTTATAGTGCCTGAATAAATATCCTTGGTTATCTATTTGATTCAGAGTATTTTCTTGTGATGTATTGTGTAATGCTCATAACACCAGTACTCCTGCTTGGTCTTAGGGGTTGTTCGGAATAGTTCTTTGTGAAAAAATTTCACACAACGCAATGAACAGATCAGGTGTCTTGAGATTGTTTGTAGGCAAATTATTTAATTTCAGAATATAATTGTAACAGTTAGTTATTTTGTAGTATTTAACTTAGTATTTAACGTTTGGTGCCTTTAAGGTACCATAACACAAGCACCATAAGGTTGCGATGAGATTAGGACGCGAAACAAAGTAGGTTTTAAGCATATTTTAAAAAATGCGAAACAGAAAGAAAAGAAAAACGCTTTACATTTTTATGATATTTATTAATATGAAACTGTACGAGCGGAAAACGGAATAATATCACAAGAAATGCAACAACAAATGTGCCTACGCTAAAACTATATGAAATTTATAAATGATAGCTAAACTTAAGGTAAAGCTGATGCAATAATCTGAAAGAAATTTAATTCTAGATTAATATGTATAAATTGTTAAGAACAAAATATGGCAGATTTCTGTAAATTTTCGGAGTTTTAGAAGAGTTTAATTTAAAAATTTTTCATCTTTTTCAATTTTTGAGAGCTACAATGTGATAATTTCAATTCTGATATTTCGGATAACATGTATGCTACAAAATGCATTTCGAATAATTTTAATAGACAGTTTATTACCGATAAGCCTTACATTTTAGATTAAAATAATAAAAACAAATTCTTCTTTGACACAACTTTTGTGTTTCACTGGTATATTTAAACACACACATACGTGCAAAGATCAATCAGTAAGAAAGCCTGTTCTTTTAATAAAGATCCTAATCTAACAATAGTCACCACAATTTTAAACCTACATTCCTTATCTTTCCTTCCAGATATGAAGTACAACCTAAAAAGTGTCGGTACTCTGAGCATAAAATCGCTTTTCCGCTGCTTTTTTTAGTTCAGAGACTCAATTGAATTGTTTACCACAAAGATAATTCTTTAGATATTCACATAAAAATTGGAATGAGCTAGAGTGGGATTGTGCGCTGGATAATGTACGACTTTCCTACCCGAAATCAGCCATTATGATTTATATGAGATGGACAGTTCGAGGTCAGACATTATCGCAGTGTATTGTAACATTTTTTTAAATACTTTCATTTGCAGAATTTTTTTTTTTAGTTTTCTAATGTCTTGCAGTATGCGTCACTATCTAATCACACTATATCTGTTTCAAAACGCAGTCATCGTAATCTTCGTACTTGAAGAGAAAGTGTGAGTTTCATTTTTGAAAGAGATGATTTATGATATTTCTCAATTCGAATATTATTTCGAAATTAAGAAGTAATTTTTCTGTTCACATATGTCTCTAGGTCTCAGCGAAATTGATTTTGTTTAGCCATCATTTATGTTGAGCGAAACCTGGAAATCTATTTGACACATATCTTTCTATAACTACGGACATTCAACATGGTGAACACAGTCCTCTGAAACAATATAAGAGATATCTGAAGAACCTATCCATTTGTATTAATGCGCATAATCTAACCATATTTGAATTACTGCGGGTATCTCTCCAACATCGGATTCGTTACAATTGACTGAGGTCTTCCGCTTCAAGGTTGGCCATGGATGTTTTGCCAGATTTGGAATGAGGAAGACATCTATGAAAATTGCTGATATCAAAATACAGTCATTTTTGCACGCATATTATAGCTTTCCATGAACTAACGCATGTTGTTGTCACTAATTTGCTACAGGTATTCAATCACAACATGTTCCTTAATTAAGGGCTTTCCACTGATTGACCATGAGAACATATTAAATTCAATCATAAGATCATGTTAAAAAAAAGTTTTCCCACTTGCAGATCATGACAGCTTAAATATTTCAAAGAAAACAAAGTAAATTTTAGTGCTTCTGAATAAAAGACAAAACTAAATGCAGTGAAAAGGCCATTTGAAACTATTAAAATGTAGCAGTTATAATCTAGCAGGCAGCACGTCTTTGTATTTTTGATAAAGAAACCGTTTTTTTTTAAACAAAACATTTTGTGTAGACCAATCATTTTAATTTTATAAATTTAAATGTATTTTAAAAACAAAACACCAAAAAAGTTTTCCAAATTAATGCTTAAGAGAAAAAAGTGAAATTGTAAGGAAAGCGGTTAATATATTTTGCGAGAGTGCTATAGTAGTACATCAACAACGACATAAAACTCTAAATTATATAAAGCTAGAGAAATTTGAAAGAAAAACATTTCCAAATAGAAAAGAGATAATAGTAGCAAATAAATAATATTCCTGGCCTTAAGCAAGCATAAATATTATTAACACTTATAAAATTGTTTCAGTAGTTAAATCTCTTCGATGACTAATTAAAAAAAAAGTCTTCCTTTACAAAATTCGGAAGTAAGAAATATTGTGAAAATGAGATATATTTTTCTAAATTTATTTCGTAATGGAAGCAAAAAATTAGACAAAATATATTCCAATTGAAAGGAAAAAGATTCTTTAATATCTAATTATTTTATTTTTCTCCCTCAAAATTTCATTTTATTGCATTTATTTTGTATGGGTAGATTTATAATTTTTATTCCTTTTAGACTAGAAAATATGTTGTTTATTACCGCAACATTTATTCTGATATACATTTCTTGCCCTTTTTGTGCCATTGTAACATTTAATTGTAACATTGTCACATTTAATTGCAATATTGTAACATTTATTCTGATATACTTTTTTATCCTTCTTGTTTAATACTTTTTTTCACTCTTCAAACTGTAATTGATCAACATTACTCAATTAATTTTAACAAATTTTCTTGTCTTTCGTTATACATGCGATTAATTAAAAAAAAAGTGCACCCTCTTGATGATAAATCAGCAAGAATAACTTCTTTCTCAATCTCAGAAAAATAGTTTTTAACATTGGTGCGTCACGGAGGAAATCCAGGTAATTATTAGCATAGGGAAAGTAATGTACTCACATATTCTCATTAAGAATCTGTTAAGTCTCTGTGAAGACTCAAACTTAATTCAGTTTACCGTCAAATCTCCCCAATACGAGAATACATGCATCTACCTTCATTTACAGCTTCTATATCGGTTTCGTTTATATCTTGCAGAACTTCAGTGTATAACAAACACGGCGAACCATAGCCTTAAACCACTGTTGATGGTGGCTGTGAATTGTTGGTGCCAACAAACCTTTATCGAGAAAACTAACGCATGTCTTCACAAAGACTCTATTTATCCCAAGTTGTTTCCTTGATTTCTTCCATTAAGTTCCCCCTATTTATGGCCTTTTGTGCTAGCGTAGGGATATAGTGGTTTACATTGGACCTCTTTTCTGCTGTCCAATTAACTAGCTTGTATAACAAAAGAGCCGGTCTGGGGAGCTCTTTGGCTCAAAGATAGGGTTACGACTGATTGACTTCCTAATAGACTGCCTAGCTTGGCCGGAGGATAAGAAAAGAAACGAATGAGTGAATGAATGAATAAATGAAGCATACGGAAAATAAATCTATTTACTCAAAGAAACAATTCAAATCTGAATTTCTGGGAACATAAAGCCGATACTGAGTAAATACCGGGTTGAAATGAATGAAAAGAGAGCGAGGTCTTTGATGTGCATTTGAATAAGGAGTGAAAAAATACAATACCTGCGTTTACTATGGTCGTAGCTACGAAATCTTTTTATGGGGTATAATGCCCAATTCGGAGAACATAAAAGCAGAAATGACTTTTTCTTTATACATTTCTACAGGCAACTGCAGCTCCTAACAAATTAATTCTTTTGACTGAAAAGTTGGAATAACAATGGATTGATCAAATAAATGTTTCTCGCTTTTGTTTTCTACTAAAGACTTAAAACACACACAAGTTTTATGGCATGTTACCAAGTGGCTATTAACGAAATTGCTAAATTTTTATTTTAAGTAGTATGATAAAATGCGATTATTTAATTTCAGAAATATCATTAAGGTAATTAATATTCAATAGATTAAGCATAGCTCATATTAATTATTGATATTATGCAGCATTCACAGGTAAAAGAGAGTATGTTGAATATTAGTTATTAAAGCATACAGAAGCCAGTTCTTTTCTACTTTTCCGGAAATAAATAAAAATATTTTATGCGGCCTCTCTTTGTATTATATATGGTAATGCTCTCACAGACAGAAGCCCCTTCTGAAATAAACATGCTGCTAAAACTACAACAATAATAATAAGCTTCAGTCCACTCGTAATAAATTCAAAAACACCAGAATTAGATCCAAACTAATTTGATACAACTGGATGTTACCATCTTCAATTCATTCATCTCTGGCATAGAAATCTTTTAGTTACACATGCAAATTAAACCTAGTGCGGTACTTATTAACACGAGAGCCCAAACCAGCATATGCTAGCATCGTGGAATAGTACCTTAGTTACAAACGTTATCTCAAGAATAAATTACATGGCTGAATCCGTATAACTCATTGGTAACACAATTATTAAATCATGCTTCATTGTTATCAGAGGACATAAAAGCACCATTGATACATTGAACGCATTAACGAATAAAATGCTTTTTTGTACAACTCAGTTTCAAAGAAGTGCATGTAAAAATCAGTAAGAAAGTTGAAGGTTAAGAATACTTTTTTTGCTATTAAAAACGAGTGAGATTTATTGCTTTCATATAATGTGGACAGTTTACAATGTATATAATTGTTTTACCTATTGAATTACATGACTGTATTTTAACTGAGACTCATTATTTTCTCTATTTTTCTTTTTTTGTTGTTATATACAGAATAGCTGTTTCACCGTGTAAGGTTTTCATCAACCGATTGAGTCCTGCTCATGGAATGAACAAATTTGAACTTAGTGCTATGGCCTCCAGGAAATGTAAGATAAGATATCCTGAAGGAAGTGTAGGAATAAGGACGAACAGTACATCTGGAGGGACACTCCTGTTGAGACTGCTAAAATGCTGATGCTAGCTTATTTTGAGTACAGATCATTTGCTGCTATTTGCAAGGAAGCATCACCTAATAAAAAATGTGATACAAGAAGGCAAGGCAATTGTTACCATCCTTCTGATTTCCATTCTCGTTGGTGAACTTTTAAAATCATTTGGAATATTCTCCAACGGCAGTGGAAATTCAAGAATTAGTATAGAAGGGAAGTATTAAATAAGATGAATATTTGTTTCAATAAATGGCCAAATTCAACCTTCTTTCAGAGTTGACTTCAAATGATAGTAGATTGCATTCATTTCGAGAAACTTCTGACAAACAAGCAATTACCTGTGCTGATCGCCTTCGAAATCGATAGAGTTTTGAAAGGAATATATGACAAACATAAGGTTTCTGTTTTGCTAATTTTAAGTAAGAGATTATTCTTTTTCAGCAGCAAATTATTATACTTAAAAGAGGCTTTAGTTGGAATAGTCGATGTTTGAAAAGGAAGACCATTCACTTGTCGCTTGAAAGGCACTATTGAATTTTTCGACATCTTACAGATTTTAAGTACTTGCAATGAAACTTAGTAATGATAAATCTAAATTTGATTACAAAATTTTTACAATTTTTTAGAAGACAACAGAAGAAACAAGCTTAAACGGTGCACTTGACTTGCATTCAATTTTGACTCAGTTTAACATCGGATTTATTCAAGAAAATTATTTCAAACCAACCAATATCTGCTCTGCATATTTCTTTTCTTGATATTGATTTCTTTTCTTGATATTATTGATTCTTGATATAGGCATAATTATAGGCTTAAAATCGCGATGCGATCTTTTAGAAAGACAAATAAATCCCTTAAAGATATGCAGTCATTTTTAATTGTATTTAATGCAGGCCGAGCTCTTGAAAAATACACCTCAAAGATGACATATGCAGTGTATGGTTCACTTATGCTGCTGAAAAATAACAGACTCTTATTACCATAACAGTTTTAGTTTTGTCATTAGACATTTACAACTAAAACATGGTTAAGAAATTATCTATCTCGGTATTCCAAATAATTAAATTTAATATGAGAAATTACATTACTGTGAAAAAAATTTACGAACTTAGAACGTTATTGAGGATGGTTTTCCTGTAAGCTAATTTGAATTCTAGATTTCTCGATTGTTAGTCCAAAATATTTCCAATTACATTACGAAAGAACGCGGTAAGGAAGGAGAAAATTTCTTACATTCTTCTCGACTTAAACAGCGGGACCTAGTTGCCAAATCCAGGTGGGAACGAATTATTATCCACCATATTTTAGTTCGGGTGCTACTTGTAGAGTCTGTTAAGTTTGTAGAGACATTTGGTATTTTTTTGGAAGCAAGAGAGGTGAAAAATAAGCAACGCCTTCGCCGGGAATCGAACCACGGACCTCTGAAATACCAGCTCAGTGTGCTGACCATTACACCACGAAGGCACGCTAAGAATGTGGGAGATATACCTTATATACTCCCCTTTTTAAAGGACGACTAGGGTTTTAGGGGACCTAGTCGCCAAATCCTGGGTGTGGAGAGTCATCATCCACAACCCTTTTAGTTCGGGCGCCAGTGTAGAGACATTAGGTTATTTAGTAGCAGGAGACATGACAAATATGCAATTCCTTCGCCGGGAATCGAACCACGGACCTCTGAAATACCGGCTCAGTGTGCTGACCATTACACCACGAAGGCACGCTAAGAATGTGGGAGATATACCTTATAAGTTTTTATCAGTGCAAGAAAAACAAAAAATCTGCGATGTTCGTCTGGATTCGATCTCCAGCCTTCCGGATTGCTAACCTTATGACTTCCATTTACACTGCGAAGGTACATTGTAAAGCAACAGGAAAATTTCTTACAATGTTTTCCCAAGAGTATTAGAAAGTTTTTATTGAAAATGTATGAATCTAGATGAAGAAAACTATTTTTTAAAGCATGAGTTATTAGTTATATCTATTTCTTTTATAATGTGAGCTTCTAATGGAATTATATGTGCTTATGCATATGACACTTGCTTTCAAAGTCTTAAAAACAACGTGAAAATAACTTACGAATACCCAGCAGAACTTGTGAGACAATTTGTAGTTGATGGTGCGATGCTAAACTTGATTACTAAGGTACGCTTGCATTTATCGAATAACTATTCCTTTGTTTTTTCTTTCTTTTTTTTTTTCCTGTGCAACATTTAGTGCATGCAGGTTAAGCTTCTGTTTATTGAATGACTAACGAATGCGCATTTGCTTTCGACTAGGCTTATTGTAAAATAGAAAGTATTTGCATCCATTGACTCTCAGAAGAATATCCGGATCCTTTCTAACCAAATATAAATATCAAAAAATTTTAATTACCTATCAAATGCTTTGTCTGATCATAATTGAGCACTGTCTCTTCAGTTCGCTAGAACTGAACATAAAGCAAAGATATTTGTGTGAACATAGCAGATTGTGAGTTCGTAAAATATACGAACTTCCAGCTTAAACACATGCAATGCTACACCCAATGAGACTCATCAGGGGCGATGTTTGGGGACAGGCAGAAATCTCCTATCAGCACAAGCTCGCCAATTATCTCTTTTCCTCCCCCTGCTTTAAATCATCAAAGAAATATGTTGCCAGCATGGGCGTCTAGGTAACCTTTGGAAATGGGGAGAACTTCCTTCGTCTGTCTCGTATACTTTTGAAAATATGCCACAGGAACTGGAATAATGTTTAATACGCAACGTAGACGCGATTGTTCTCACCTTCTCTGAACCTGGCGAGCAAGATAATAATGCAGGCCTTGAGTAAAGTGAATATTGCTTCCTCTTCCGCTGAACTAACGCAAGCCTAAATGAGAAAACTAATCATAAATGACGCGATCTGATAGCAGAAGGAATTTTGGATGAAACAATGCGGCATACAAGTGATTTGTGCTAACTGCTGCCCGTATCTTAAATAATGAATTGAATAAAAATCTATAGTAATGCATTTTAAATGACAATTTTCTTCAGCTATCGAGAAGTAACCATATTTTACTTTTTGACTCCTTAGATATTTTATATGTAAGTTAAACAGCAATAATTTGTAATTTAAAGTAAGTAATCAACAGAACCAACTAGAAAATCTGAGGCATTTGTGAGGTCTCCCCTCATTCAAGTGAATACACAAACTTAAAAGCATATTTTTCAATACGACTTTGGGTACGCCGACTAAGCTTAAGCCTATGAACATTGGTACTTCGTTTATTCTCAGAAACTGAAGAAGTTATTTAGGTGAATGCAGTGTGGTTTTCCTGATTTGTAACAAAAATACGAGCCAGTTTCCTTTAAACTCACTCCACGAACATTGTATGTTTTAACAAAAACAAGCAATCCCATCCTTTTAAGTCTTATTTCTAAATATAGTTTTGATAATATTTAAGGAAATTTAATTCAACACAGTTTAGACAAAGATAATTTTTAAGCACATGCGTTAACAATTTTTAATCATATGAATTAAAAACGGGAAAGGATTTAGCTACCTAATTCCATTCGCTCAACAATTCAGGAGTCACTGGAAATTGCTATTTAATTTTTAAATTTTCAGTATGGATGTTTAATTTTTTTGCAATTACTAAATTACTAAAGGGAGAGCCTTTTTGGGGGAAGAAGTAAGTCAGAATATAAATTTCCTTTCAGCTCGGTTTGAATTAAAAGCTTTTTGGATATTTTTACGAATGTGATTAATAATTAGTGACTGAATATCTACAAATTTAATTAAATTATGTGGTGTCCCTGTTAAGAGTGAAAGAGAAATTCGAATATGTTGTTGACTATTATCAAAGTCAGTGGTCTCAAATCGAAACTTCATGTTGGCCAAATGCGTAATTTTGAAATCAGATGACGGGTCAGAATTTTTTTAATAAAATAAAAATGTTTTTAAATAAAATTTGAGTTTCATTTATTAAATATTTCTCAAACCAAGCATAAACAACAGTAAAAATGATGCAAAGGGAAAATGCAAATTAAACTTAAGAGATTATGAGCTTTTATTTAATAGTTCACTCGTGTTGTTGATTTATGTTAAATTATCGTTTTGTTTTCGACTCGTAGGTAAAGACAAATTATGAAATTTGCTTACCTGTTTGAAGATACGGTCTCGATCCCGTAAGAGAAAATATGCAAAAGACTCATAGTAAAGGAGCATTGAGAAGAATGTTAGTGACACTTTTCCTTTTTGATTTTTGCCTTCGTAAAATCTTGAAGTTACTTATTTTCTTGGAGTCCAGATAAGTAAATAGTTTTATATTTCTTTGAGGACTCAATGCTAATGACTATATAAAACATACTCTTGTTTTATCCATCTTGCACTATGTAAATAGTTGACGAGTACGGAATTAAGGAAAACTAATAAAATAAATGAAAATAATTTTTTGTGCTATGACGACAGGAAGGCGTCTTTGAAAAGTCTTCCTTTTTTCATTTCGGCTTCATTTTTTCTGTAGTTGCCTTGTACTTTGTAGTAGAGTAAGAAGCAAACTGTCTATGTCGTCTATTTTTTGAATTTTTTTTTCGTAAATTGTTGACTGCCTCCCCGCATCAGGCATACATGGAGATTAGATAACTGTTGGGCGTTAGGTCGAGGGTTAATCATAGTTGCGTCACTTGCCCCTTCCACGGTAGAATGGTTCGCCTCTTGATTAGTTTCGAGAATGTGGTTCGAGTGATGAAACTGCTAATGAAAGATGTCGTGAGCCATGGTTACATTAATTTAAAAAATGTGGATATATAATGAAAACATTGTTGTAAAAAGAAGTAGGATCATAAAAGAAGGAATAGAGAGATGCAATTAATGCCGAGTTCAGAAGAACGTATTTAGTTTATTCTGGTATGAGGAAGCAACAATAAGAAAGAAGAAATGGAGTATTTAAGAAAAAATAAATATAAAGCTACAGAAAGAAGGAAGATAGTGGGCTAATAACTTCTTTTTTCGTTTTGAATAAAAACAAGTCTAATGTTGATTTTTGGAGAAACAGAAATTTCTGGTGGAATGAAATCGAAGATAAAGAAAACGATTTAAAAAAAAGATGGTGCTGAAGAATAAAGATAGCAAAATTTAGCTTACCTTTTGTGCACCCAGCAGCAGCAGTTAATTCTCCGAAACTTCATTGGTGTGAGGGATGTATCCATTAATGATAGGATGCATACTTAAGCACAAATCATATTTATTCAGCTATAACTAAATAATATAAAGCGACAGATACATTAATGTTTGCATACAAGCACATACGAAAGCTTAAAAAGAAGTAAGGATTAACTGTATCATGGGATGTATTAATTGGGTGTGATTGACGTATTTGGAATGGTTGATGTAGTTGGTATGGTTGTTGCGCGCGCACCTTGGCATTTCTAGGGTTACCAGAAGTTAAGTTAAAAATAACATTTTCTTCTTCTCAAATGCCTGATTAATTTACAACAATCCCCCCTTTAATCATGCATTTGGGAAATGTTACAAATCAGATTTAGCTCATTTCTTAATTTCAGAAATTTTGGTTTGGGCAATGGCTTAGTGAAAATATCTGCAATCATGGAATTTGTATTGCAGTATGTTATCTCGATTGTTTTATTTTCTTCCATTTCTCTTAAAAAGAAATATTTAACATTAATATGCTTTAACCTGGTATTCATTTTTCCCTGTTTTATCAGAGCTATTGTGGACTTATTGTCCTCATATATCTTAATGGGTAATTTTTGAGGTAGATCAAAATCTTTAAGGAGATCTAATATCCATTTGAGCTCTTGAGCAGCAGTAGCTGCAGAAATAAGCTCGGATTCGGTAGATGATAAGGAAACACAATTTTGTCTCTTTGTGGACCAAAATATTGGGCTGTTTCCCAGAAAAAATAAATTTCCACCCGTTGATCGTCTCGTGGTTAAATCAGATGCATAGTCAGCATCAGTATAACAGGAAAGTGATGGTGGGCTATCAGAGTCAATTTTCAGGCAAATGTCCTTTGTAGAGTTCAGGTATTGAATCACTCTTAGAACTGCTTTCCAGTCCTTCTCCTTTGGAGACTCATTTTTCCTGCTTAACAGATTCACTGCTAGGGTGATGTCTGGTCTTGTTACAGTGGCTATGTATAATAAGGCTCCGATGGCTTGCCTATACTTCGTATTGTCCACTGGTGGAGAGACGTCCTCTTCCTTTGGATAAGAAGTATCCATTGGTGTGTAAGATGGTTTGTGGATATCTGGACAAAACATCATCTTCAATTTTTCTATTTTTGATTTTTGGCTCAATAGGAACTTGTTTTCATCTCTTTTGATGTTGATTCCTAAGTATTTTCTGACTTCTCCTAAGTCTTTTGCTTCGAAGAATTCGTTGAGATATTTGATTAGCCTTTTAATTTTTTCCTCGCTTTTGCATGCTATAAGAATATCGTCGACGTAGACAATAATCATTATCGTATCATTTCCATCTTTCTTTAGAAATAAGCATGGGTCTGCTGTACTCTGCGAAAAGTTAGTGTTCTTTAATACTTCTTCGACTCTTTTATTCCATGATCTAGCAGCTTGTTTTAATCCATAAAGAGCTTTTTTCAATTTGCAAACTTTTCCTTCTTGTCCCGGTTGAATTGTACCTTCTGGTTGTTCCATGAATATTTCTTCTTTTAAATTTCCGTGTAGAAATGCTGTAGTGACGTCTACATGTCTCACGTGCATTTTATCATATGCTGCGACAGCAAGAAAAGTTCTGATAGTTGTATGTCGAACTACTGGTGCAAAGGTATGATCGTAGTCAGTTCCGAATTTTTGACTATAACCTTTTGCAACTAGTCGCGCCTTGTAACGAATGACTGTTCCATCTTCGTTTTCTTTCAGATTGAAAATCCATCTACAGCCAATAGGTTTCTTTCCTACAGGAAGCTCAACCAGTTCCCAAGTTTTATTTCGGGATAAGGAATTGATTTCTTCGTCAACTGCGAGTAACCACTTTTCCTTTTCTTCAGAATTCAATTTATCCAAGTCTTTAAAATTCTCTGGTATGGTTTTTATTGTGTTTGTTAAGTATCCTAGACGTTCTGGTGGTTTCCCTTTCGTTTTCCTTTCTGATCGTCTTGGCTCAACTTCGGATACAACTTTGTGTTTTTCTGCAGTTTCTTCATCGTTTTCAACATCTTCAGCCTTTGGATGGAGAGAAATTTCAATATTTTCATTCTCTGATAATTCTTCGACAAATTTGACGCTTCTACTGATTATTATTCGATTTTCACCTGTGTAGATTCTGTAACCCTTTGATCGTTGATCGTAACCGACAAAAATTCCTTCAATCGCTTTCTGGTCTAATTTTTTACGATTTTCCTTATGTACATATGCATAGGCTGTGCAACCAAATTGTTTCATATGAGCTAAATTAGGTTTTCTTCCGCTCCATAATTCATAAGGAGTCTTATCACAAGCTCTGGTTGGAAGACGGTTCTGGATGTAATTTGCTGTATTTACAGCTTCACCCCAGAATTTGTTTGGAAGTCGTCTTTGGGACAGTAGGCACCTGGTCATCTCAACAAGGCTTCTGTTTTTCCTTTCACTCACACCGTTCTGAGGAGGCGAAAAAGGAACAGTTAGTTGATGTTTGATGCCGTTACTCGATAGAAATTCCTCCATTTTCTCACTGGTATATTCACCGCCGTTATCGGTTCGAAGTGTCTGGATAGTTCTTCCAAATTTATTTCTTGTTATACCGACAAAGTCCTTTAATTTACCAAGAACTTCATTCTTTTTAGCAAGCAAATAGATGACCGTGTATCTAGTAAAGTCATCAATAAAGGTTACGAAATAAAGCTTTCCACCAATACTTGGAGTAGGCATAGGCCCGCAAATGTCACTATGTATAAGTTCCAGTGGTTTTCTTGCTCGAACACTAGCAGCTTTTGGATAAGGAATTTGTTGCATTTTATTCTTTATGCATTCTGAACAGCTATCATTATGAGTGCAATTATCTAATTTTATCCCTTCTGCAAGATTTTCTCTTATTAATTGTTTGATTGCGTCATAACTTCGATGACCTAACCTTGAATGCCATATTTGTATACAGTTTTTATTTTTACATTCAACTGCAAAATTAGCGCTTTCTGGTTTTGTGATTAAAACAATTTTATATAAACTGTTATCGTCAGAATATGCGCGCATAATTAATTGGCTATCCTTTTTTACGTAACAATTTTCCTTTTCGAAAGTAACAGAATATCCATTACTAGCAATTTGTTTAACAGAAATCAAGTTGCTCTTTAAATCAGGAACGTAATAAACATTAGTCAATCGAATTTTCTGCAATCCACATTCTTCTTCTAAATTAAGGTCAACAAATCCTCTGCCCTGCGAATATAAAATTTTTCCATCTGCTAAAATGATTTTCGCTCGAGAATCCTCATATATCAGTTCAGTAAATAAACTTTCATCTCCTACTAGATGACTGCTAGCGCCGGAATCCATGTATAAAATTTTCTTATTTATATTTTGTTCTGAGCAATACCGCGGAGTAATTATTAAACCCTTTTCATAAACAGTACTTTGGACTGGCTTTGAAACATGCCTGTGAGTGTCGGATTCACTGCGTCTCTCTTCGAAAGTGTCTGCGCTCATACAATGTCGGGTCGATTTTCCGACATGTTTGGCCACGCGAGTTTCTGATTTCGAGTTGTCAGGACAAGAATTATTACTTTTGTTCTGCAATTTAAAACAACGCTCACGAGTATGACCACTGCGTTTACAAAAGGTACAGAATTTCTTTTGTCTACTATTATCATAATTTCTAGCATTTATTGCAGATTTAAACGCCGTTGAAGAATTAGAGCTTCGATCTGCTTGTTGTTCTAGTCTTCTGTTATATTCGTCAGTGAGTTTCGTTTTTACAAGATCTGTAGTTATAAGAGTTTCCTCTCTAGCTTCAATGGCAGTTATAAGATTATTGTATGATTCCGGAATTGAAACTAACATAAGTGCGGCTACATGCTGATCCGGAATGTTCTCACCAATAGCTTTGAGTCTTTCGACTAAGTCCATCATATGAGTGATGTGTGCGATCATATCACCATGTTCAGCCATTTTTATAGAATATAATTTTCTCAGAAGATATAATTTGCTGCTCAAATTGGAGCGCTCATGAATTGACTTTAATTTCTGCCATGTACCGGCAGTAGTCGTTTCATCGCTAACATGAATAATCTGAGAGTCGTCAATGCATAGATTTATTATAGCTCGTGCTTGTTTATCCCTCTTTAAAAATTCATCATCGGGTTTAGAAGGTGGGGGAGAATAAAGAAGATCATCTAACCCATCACGCATTAAAAGCATTTGAATCTTGAATTTCCAAGTAGCATAATTTTCGGAATTCAGTTTCGTTATTTGCATACAATCTTTAAGACTTGACTGTGCCATTATTAATTCTTATTTAGCAGTTTCAAAAAGTTTATATATTATATGCACAGGTTAAATTTTAGTTTCGGGATTTACAACATTCAGTCTCATAATCTATGAAGAATAAAGATAGCAAAATTTAGCTTACCTTTTGTGCACCCAGCAGCAGCAGTTAAATCTCCGAAACTTCATTGGTGTGAGGGATGTATCCATTAATGATAGGATGCATACTTAAGCACAAATCATATTTATTCAGCTATAACTAAATAATATAAAGCGACAGATACATTAATGTTTGCATACAAGCACATACGAAAGCTTAAAAAGAAGTAAGGATTAACTGTATCATGGGATGTATTAATTGGGTGTGATTGACGTATTTGGAATGGTTGATGTAGTTGGTATGGTTGTTGCGCGCGCACCTTGGCATTTCTAGGGTTACCAGAAGTTAAGTTAAAAATAACATTTTCTTCTTCTCAAATGCCTGATTAATTTACAACAGGTGCTAACTTCTAGGCGAATATAAAATTTACATCAGTTGGAAAGTTAAAAGGAGGCAGCGTTTCATCCAGTATCTTCGTTTGGATATCGGCTTAAATGGTTCTACGGATTAGGATCTGGCAGCCCCCCCCAACTGGGATAGTGAT
>KK116795.1:2302-25177 GCA_000611955.2 Stegodyphus mimosarum
TCCAAAAACGTGAGTCATGATTATGTGATATCTAAAGCGTCGATAGGTAATATCATCAACAAGAAAGGAAAAAAAAACGTCAAATTGGAGCCTCAAGTAGGACAAAAATTCCAAACAAGTATCCAATGGAAAACGGACATCTTCGACTATTGGAAAGGTACATTGTTTAATGTTAAAAGAAAATCCCCCTAGTCAAAGGACAGTTACAAAATCATTAAAATGCTCGGTGTGCACTGTAAACAAAATGATAAACGTTGATTTAAATCTTAAGAAAGCGAAAAAACGCAATGTGCATCGAGTTCTAAAGCATATCGCTCAACGCGGGACACGCTGCAGAATTCTATTTGAGAAACACTTATCCAAAGAAAAATGGAAAACAATTGTCACAATAGATGAAGCATGGGTGTATTTAAATGATTGTAACAAAAAAAGAGCCATTTATTATCATAAAAAGGGAGAAAAAAATTTAAGTACATGGTTCAAAGAATCGCGAGAAAGTTTTTCTAAGGGATTCATGATTCTTGCTGGTTTTTCTTACAATGGCAAGTTAAAAATAAAGAGAGTGCAAAAAAAAGTCAAGGTTAACTCCAAATACTATCAGGAACATATTTTATCGCCCATTTTTCTGAATGAAATACCATCGCTTTACCCACAGTGCCATCCATCTGTAAGACTCCATCGGGACAAAGCTAGCAGTCACACATCAAAATCCACTGTAAATTTCCTAAAAGAAATGGAACAAAAAACTGGTATCAAGGCCATACCCTTCACTGATATCCCTACTAAATCTCCCGATGTGTCACCTATAGATTTTTGTGTTTTCGGACTTTTAAAAACTGCATTATCCAAACGTTGTCCCAAAACCCTAACAGGACTCTGGAAAGCTGTTCGGGAGGAATGGGATAGTATACCTCTTCTGACACTTCAAAATGCATTATTATCCTGGAAATTGCAGTGTCGAAAGATAGTTCAGAATAAGGGATGTCAAATAGAACATTTAAAACACAAGAATTTTATGTAATTTAGTTTTGTGAATACAATATACATCGTCTAAAAAAGTGCGAACAGCCTCTGTATATTTAGCACATTGTTTTATGATTTATTTTTAAAATTTGTATTTTAAAATAATTTCTATAAATTTTTCGAAAACATTTTTGTATTATAACCTATAAAATTTTTAACATCATCTTAAAGTAGATGTATTTCTAGGCATACTTGCAAAACATTAGAGTTTTTCATTCAAAATTTCCTAAGATATACGTGAATTTAAATTTTGGCGCGCTCTGAAATTTGACATATTTGTTATAAACGATAATAACGAAAATGTGGTTCAGGCACTTTGTTAAAATTATTTTAAAGTAATGAAAGTGACCTATTTCCGTTCGTATACAATAAAAAAAAAGGAAAGGAAAATAGGTTGCTATAAATTAAGAACTTTTCCAAATGAGTTATTCTTGGCGTAAATTGGAAAAAAAATGCTCCAATATAAACTTTTTAATTTTCTTCGTAAATTTCGCACCAAATTTTACAAAATTTATTATTTAGGCATAATCTGAGTCGTAGGATCGAAAAATGGAAAAAAACATGGGCATGCCATTTCAGAAAAAGTCCTATTTTGTGTCAAAGTACCTATATTAAAACAATGCTATATATAAATCTAATATACACTGATTATCATAAATTAAGGAAAATCACGATTACTGAAAAAGTTACTTGTAAAATTTTATGAAATTTACCCACAATATACAACACATAGTAAGGTATCAAATAACATGAAAAGAAATTATTAGACAATTATGGTAGTATAGAAATTAGCAGATCTATAAAATGAACAAATCGAAGGTGTCAGTTTGCTATAGGAAAAGTGTCTTCAATATGGAATAGGATCGCCTCTAGAAGCAATACAGCACATACAGCGATGTGTGATGCTTTCAATTAACGGGTCTATCAGTTCCATGGGAAGCGAAAGGCATTTCTCTTGCAAAGAAGTTGCAAGCGCGGCAAGGGTCTGAGAGAGCGGATTGAGAGCAACTAGACGTCTCCCTAAGGCATCCCAAACGTGCTCCATAGGGTTCAAGTCCGGAATCGAGCTGGCCAATCCATGCGCATAATTGTTTCCTGTTGAAGATAATAATCTACCGTGCGAGCCTTGTGTGGTCTTGCGTTGTCGTCGTGTAACAGGAAAGCATCACCTATTGCCCGGCATATGGGCTCATATAAGCATCAAGGATATCATCTCTATAAAACTGACCATTCACGGGTACCTTTAGAAAGACATGGAGGTCTGTGAAGGTTGGTGGATGAGGATCATGGAGGTTTGGTGGCACCCAAAGAGATGCCACCCCAAACAAAGGCACTGCCTCTTCCGTATGCATCTCTTTCAGGAATGTTTGAGGGATGATAACGGATTCCAGGTTCTCTTCAGATCAAATAACGCCTACTGTGGCTTTCTAGACTAAACCTGGACTCATCCGTAAAGAGAACAGCCGTCCATTGATCAGGTGTCCAGTGGACATGTTGTCGTGCCCACTGCAAACGGTCTCTCCTATGGAGTGACGTGAGCTGCAGGCTGGTTGCCTCGCATACAGACCATCTTCGTGAAGCCTTCTACGCACAGTTGACGTTGACACCAACCTTCCGGTGGCTGCAGCAAGGGAGGATCTAAGAAGAGTCGGATCAGCTGTTCTGTTCCTGCGTGCACATAATGTCAAATATCGGTCATCGGCGGTCATCGTAGCAGTTGGCCGTCCTTGGCTAAACCTCCTATCTGCCGAATCTGTGGTTTGAAATTGCCTCCAAAGTGAATGAACCACAGAAGGACTCTCATTTAGCCATCTAGCCACTTCTGTTTGACTTTCTCCTGCCTCTAGTCTCCCAATGGCTCTCCATCGTAGTTCTGCAGGCAAATGATGCCCTGGACGTCATTGTTACGAGTTGGCTATCTCATATTTCTGATGTCACTATCACAGTGAAATATGTGGGCTTGCTCTCAAACATGGACTTTTATCTCCTTGCAGAAGACGTATTCCGAGTGCAGCGCCGCTAATTTGCATATTGCAGTTTTACTCAGCTACTCTTACTTGGTAACATATTCAAATTTTACACGGTTTGGCTTATTTTTGAGGAGGCTATCGCTATTTTTGTGATTTTTCCTTAATTTATGATAACCACTGTATATCTATCCTAAGATGCGCTTTGGAGACATGAAAAACGCATTTGAATTTCGTCAATCGGCCTAGTAGAACAGGAGATATAGAATTTTTCTTTCTTTTCCTACTTGTTTTCTACTTGACCTACTTGTTTGAATGTTATGTAATGATTTTAGAAACATTCAGTGGAAGATATACTCGTAGTTCAAAATAATAATAATAATAAATAAAGCAAATCATAAATTTTCAGAATTATACTTATGGATTCATATCATATAATTATGTTTGCAGCTAAATATGCATGAATTTATTACACATACTTGAAGCCTGCCATGACGACAACCGCATACTGACTATCATTTGTGAAAGGAATCAGTACTTTTTAGAATATAAATAAATTAATAAATAGTCAACTTTATTGAGCGCCCGTGCGCGTGATAGACCAGTATCGCCTGGAGCCAGATGTCATAGTTTTTATGAGGTTTTTCTAAATACGGATAGAGAGATTTGAAATTCTAAAATTTATTTTAGTACTTTGTAAAGTTTAGAAAGCCTTTTGGTAATCATAAACTATAACTAAACATTAGGTAGACTGGAAGCGAATTATCGCTAAGTAACAACTGAAGAGTAACTGTAAATTCAAATGTAACATTTAAATTCAAGTAAACTAGTAACTAAAGCCTACAACACGTCAATTCCTTGAGAAAGATCAGTTAACGCGAAGTTGGCTCATAATTTAACCGGCGTGGATACTAAGTACCTTCAATTATAGTGCAAGATCGAAGACTGCAAATGTTATCTTATCTAGCAAACCTAGTAATGTGGTCTCAACAGGCATAACGCGATGTCTGTCTTACAATCTTAAAATCTCACCTAAAATACATGGGAACTAATTTGGCAGGGAAACGGAAAGGAGAAGTGACAGTCAAGATCCAAAATATAAAATAACTGGTTAATCAACATAAAGGAATCTTACAAACTGTACGCTTCTTTTGTGATTTTACAGCAGGCTAACGTTAATGCAAACACTTTAATGTTTTTACCAAATGTATTTAATTATTTAAACTTTTTAAATATTTAAACAGTACGCATTTCACTGCATTTTATTTCACTATATTTCAGTCGAAGCATATGATAAACAGTAAACAATCGTGGATCTTCGCTGTGGATGGCATGTTATGTCTTTCGAACATTGTCCAGTTTCTGGATGAAGGAGATCGTGTAATAGTGGTTGGAGAGAAAGTCACTAATTCGTATGCAATTTGTCAAACTGGTGAATTACAGGGATCCCTCGAAGTGAGTTCGAATGTTTCATAAATCTAAAAATATATAAATGAGCAAAATTAGCAAATAATTTTGAATTATATTTAATTTAATAGCTGATCCACAAAGGAATCGACGAAACCTAACTGTGCATATGTACAGTTTTAAACGAAAAAGAAATAATAAGTTTACCTTAAAGATGAAAATTTTGCGATGTAAATAATAATAAGTTGAAAGCAAAATTAATAAATATTTTAACAAGAACAGCAACAAAGTACATAATAACGTTTATAAATATTTATGCACGGTTCTCTAAAAACATTGAATAACCGAGTATCTTTTAAACAGTGGGTCATACGTTGTGCTTGGAATTCAGAAAGTTATTCTAATAATAATATAGCATCTATTTTAAGTCCTATTAATAGTTATGGTTGAGTTAAAGACTGTCCTGTCTTCCCTCTGATTTATGATACATATATATTAAATCAGCTAGCAGCAAACTCACAGTAGAAAGTTAGTTATCAGTAAAAGTTAATTGCAGTAACTCACTTCTTGTTGCGTTAAGAGCTCCTTCGCTTTGGTAATTATTAGTGACGATCCAGTATTAGAATTCGGGAATAAAACAGTAGCGATTTTTGAATCAAATTCCATTGCCTCTCTTAGTATAGTTCGACCGTCTCAAACGCAACCTTGGCTGGCATTCTGCCAATGCACATAGACTCGTTCAAAAGGGACGTTATTACTTGCTGCACCGTGAAAGGTCACGTGAAGAAAAAGAGAAACGGAAAAAGAGAATTTATATGCTCAAGGGAAAAAAAAGTCCCCATCCTTTCACTCTATTTTGAGAATAATTCGGTCCGAATGGCGCATGCGTGTTTGCGCTCATGGTCGCGGATGAGGCGGTCGAACTATAGTAAGTTAACTACAAGAAAATTTTGTAGTTGGTTACATAAGGATAAATCCCAAGTGTTTAACTTTTTATAAACCTATGTCAGTGAAAGGGCTCATTACCCGGTTTAGTATTAGCAAATGTGATGTGTCAGCAACTTATCAATAAATTATGAGTTATATAATACAACTCTTTAATTACAAATTGGTCATGGTCCAATAAATGTTTTCTGATTTCAGTCTGTTCTTTGTGCAAGTTTGGTTTTAGTCAGGGCGATAAATTTGAAGGAACTCAAAATTGAAATAATATAAGTAAATAATTTATAGTTAATTTATAGTAAAAACTTACAAAATTTAGTTTTTTATACGCAGAAAAGTGTCAACAAAAATGTGTTTTACATCGATAAATTACTAAAGGAAAAAAAATTGTTAAAAAAATTTTTTTTCTTGTAGTATTTATACTATTAAAATCTGTGCGCGTCTCTCTGTTCGTTTTATCTCCTCCGGAACGGAGGGGAGTTGAGTTTCGACAGAGGTACCTCCGGATTCCAAAAAATTCGTCGGAAGCCATTTCGATCATTCTCATCTTCGTACGACTTTAATCAGCCGAGATATTAATAAAAAAACTCTGAAAAAGCTAATTTTCGAACTCAGTTTTCTTGAGCTGCAACAGTCTTGCGCGCTGAGGATAAAGATCTGCTTTCTTTCGAGATGTGTTGCACTGCTCGCTTTCAAATCGTAGAGTTTGTTAATAAAAAATATGTAAGTTTTAAAAAATATGAAATAACAAGTAGCATTGAAGAACATTAAACATACTATCCTTATATCAGGTCATATTCTGACATTGAAGAAAGCACACAATCAATCAATGCGTATGACGTCATTGTATGTCGAAAATGTTTCATTAATGTCAGCATTTTAAGTAAATAACTACTGTTGACATTTTTTTGTTTGTTTCAGGTTAAAATAATTGACAAGATACGTTATTGCTACGTCAATCCTTTATATTGAGAAAAAGTTGTTATGTTACAATAAATATAAATCATGACATCATGCGTATACGTTTTAACCTAAAGTTTCAAAATTTCTATTCCCTGGTTTGGCAACAAAAAGTTACCTACGAATTGGTTGTTTCTTGGAAAAAATGAACTGATTTAATTCGTATTGAAAGATTTTATACATTTTTATTTCAGGTGCACACATAATTTATAAATTTTGCTTTGAGAGCAACCCGCTTGGTACTAATTAAAATTTCGAAAGATCACGTACAAGTGCTATTTAAAATAACTGTTTAAAATAAGTATACATATTAAATTTTCGAACGCGTACTTTTAACATAAAAATGATTCTTTTAAACATATTATTTTTGATTTACCATTTCCACGTTTTGAACTTAATGAAATTTCGATTTTAAGAAACTTCTCAATAGTGAAAAGTTCTTCATTAAGAAAGCAAATTGCTCTTCAGTAAATCATTTTAATTTTAAAAACATTCTTCGCGTCTCGCTGTTCCAGAACGAATTTACCCTAACCGAAAAAGCTGCAAAATCCCTTTTTTCTTTCCATACGTAGAGAAGCATAGTTAATAAAACTTTCTGAGAGATAGGATATAAAATCCCAAATGCTTATTTATATTTATTGTGTCCTATATGCAAACGGAATGCTAACATATTCATTCAAGGCATTTTTTTCCCTCCAGATTTTAGAAATATGGTCTTTTCATTCTGTTGGAAATAGGAGCACGTATTTCCGAAGCCGTGGATTTTGGAATTCCTCTGATAACACAATGCACATGAATGAACCAGTATTCGATATTCCCTTTAAAAATTTCGGAGGACGTACACTCAGAATATCAGCGCTTGGGGTATGTAACATGACTGCAATATGAATGTTTGTGTACCAGTTTGGTTCATAGCTTTACAGACACAAAAGCGATATATATTTCGTAATTTCAAATAAACTTCTTATTGTTATATTAATAATTAAAATCTGCTATGAATATAAACACATGTTTTCACGTTCTTCTTCGGTATATCTTAAATTCGTTTTTTTTTTTCAGTTTCCTTTCTTCATTGCTGGAATATTAAAAGCAAACACATTTACTGATTGCTCAAAAAATACTGTATACGCAGCACTCAAACACTTCACATGATCTATAGGACAGTTCTGTTACGTGTTTCAGAGTTGCCAACTCTCCCGATTTAGGCGGGAGACTCCCGATTTCTTATCGTTCTCCCGCCAACCCGATTTACAATATATTTCTCCCGACTTTCTCTTGTTCTTAAAATTTCTCACAATTTTTATGTAGCTTGACTTAATACTTCGTTATTTGCAGCCCCAAAGAGGTGATTTGGGGTCTCTGAAAGCACCTGGTTTTTCTCTAGACTATATAGAAAACCAAATTAGTTTCATCAGCGAGAAATTATGGCTCGTTTCTGCTTTGTGAGCGAGAACACGTGTTCGAAAACGTCAAGTTCCATTTCTCCAATGAGCATCGAGTGCCATTGAGTGTCATCTGGCACATATTAGCCAATGAGCACAAAGGAAGATCGACTTATTTTTTTCATCTTGTTGCTAAACTGTGTAAACGTACTTGCTTTCGAGAAATAGCTAAAAAAATTACGATATTTCATATTAGTTATGTCTGCGAGAAAGGTAAAATACTCAGGTACTTTTCAAAAATCGTATACAGATGACTTTTCTTCTAATTTTCCTCAAGGAAATGCAATGCATTTGCGATGTGTACCGTTTGTCATTGCGATTTTCCGATTTCGCACAGTGGAAAGGCCGATGTTCATGTTCACAAAAACACAAGGACAACATGAGTTCTATTGAAAAAAACGAAAAGTTACTTTTTCTGTGGAAACAAAGGATCAAAAAGTTATTAATGCAGAATGTACTGTTTGCATTTAAGAATTAGTAACTGAACTTTCAGACATTAATTAGTAACGATTTGAAGTTAATTCACTATTAAAAAATATATTTTTTCATTTAAAAATCTTTTTGAAGTTGAAAATAAATCTCCCGATTTCTAAAAAAATTCTCCCGATTTTTAAGTGTCGTAGGTTGGCAAGTATGATGTTTATACTAAAATATGTTAAACAATTCATGAAATCTTAATAAAACTTGCTACTGCATACACCGTCATACATAAGATAGATGTAGTGAAGGATACTAGCTCATTTATATACAATCCACAATGTACATTATGGATTGTTTGTATAATGTACAATGTGTATGTATTTATACACAATGCACATTGCGGATTTTAAACAGGAAAGTCGGTCTCCCAAAAGGGTTTGTTAAGATTTTTACGTTCTCGCTGAGCTGGTACTCCACTAGTTTGGTATTACTTCAACTCCTAATAATCCCCTTGTTTGTATTTTTAGTTTTATCTTTAAGCATTTTCTTCGTACTTATGCCACATACAATTCAACAGCAAAATTACAAACATTTTAAAAGCAGGGTAGCACTATACATTTAGAATTACCGATGAAGTATGAAGTGTTGGCATACATTTTCCTTTTTTTTTTTCAAACTTTTCTCAATTCATCATATCAAAGTCCAGTTTTCTTACTAAGATGGATTTACAAATGTTTTTTTCTCTTTTCATTATTAATGTTTTTTGTGCTTACTTTATTTATCTAATATTACGTTCCTGGAGCTTACGCCACATGAAGTTCGATTCAAGAGCAAAATCACAAAATATATAAAAACAGCATATGTTTGGAATTTCAAATAGATAAAAATGTTTTTTTTTTCGTACAGTGTTGCAACTAATCGGTTTGAAATCATTGACGTTTGTCAGTCAAATATTTTTTAAAGTTTTACAAAATATAAAGTAGTTAATCAAACAAATTCGAAATTCAAAATTTGGGCTTCCAGGTGCCCATATGCAGGTGGAGAACTACGTTATCCAAAATTTGATGCCTCTAGGTATCGTTGTTCTTTCACAATGCGAGAAATATACAGGCATTCATGCAGATTCTTCATTACTGAATTTCTTTAAATATAGTACAGGGAAATAACATTTGGTGGCAACAATTTGAAAAGAGATTCAACGGTTTTGGTTATTCAACACAAAATGCCACAGCTAACGCCCCTTTGGGCTAAAAACTGTAGATGGAACTAATCCTGAAATTTTCTTGAATCCGAATCTTAAACTGTTCTCCAATCCTCCAAATAAGAATAATATTAAAAATTAAAAACATTTTAATTAGTAGCAAAAGTTTTCATTTAAAACAAAATTCGAAATCTTGCGTGTAATAAAGTATTGTATTACTTTTAAGGTTTTAATTTCGTAGATACCATAACCTAGCTTTTGTTTCTTATAGTATTCACGTTTTAGGTAACCCTGGAGTGGTCTTTTAAGTGTTATAGATTATTAATTTCGCTTAGTGAAATAAAAAAATTTTTTTTTTACTCTGGCTTTAAAAATTTGGAAAACTTACGTTCTTTGACGAGCTAATTTTTTATTACAGATAATTATATCTAATTGTTAAAAGAACATGCAGATTTGTCTTTTTGAGTTCATAATTTAACTCTATAAAACATAATCATTTGCTTTGGGATGTAGATTATTTATGCATTATTAAAATTTGAATGGCTGATTATCCAGTAAGAAATATCAAGTATTCAGTATTAACGTCAGAAGCATTTTTTCCCTTATGTCTGTAAACTACTGATATGTAGTTTACCTTCTATGTCTATAACTTTTAAATACAATTTCTTCCCTGCTTGCCTGACATAACGCAGTTAATAATTAACTATAAACCGAACAGAATTCGCTAAAATCAAAATGTAAGCTTAAGAAGATAGATAGAAGAAGAAATATAAACAAAGACTAATCTCGGAAAAATACAAGTTTAGATGTTTAGTTTAAAAAGAACATGTAGAATTTGTTGAAATATATATTTAGTAGTGTATATAATATCTGCGATATCATTACAGGAAAAACCAAAAACGTTTTTGAAAAAGAAAAGCAATACAAGGCAGTAAAACTCTCAGAAAGCCAACAAAATACTTCTTAGTGAAAATTAAACCACAAAAAATGAATTCATGAATACTTTACGGAAATAAGCCACAAATAAAATGAGGTAAATATTGGAAAAGCCATCTTAGAAATACCTGAGAGCAGTTTATCATAAATAAAACTTTGTTTTGTCTTTTTTTGTTTGTTTGTTTTTGTTTTTAAAAACATGAGTATATTTGTAACATTACAAAAATTCACAACAGTTAAGAAATAGCGTCATAGAATTTAGCAGGTATAGAAGGCAGGATGTTGTCATGTAAAATGAAATAGAGAAATGTGCCTGTGCCATATTGTCCAATGTACTTCCCAAACGTCTCATATTGTTTCTGTTAAATTTATAAAGTTAGTATTGAAAGTATATTCGTTCCATTCCTCTATGACAAATCTTTGAAGGGGTTGTTAATGCTAATGTCAAGAGTTTGCAGCGGAGATGTCAAGCCTCCGCGTATGATGCCAAGTGTCGTTAATTGGTCTACAGCTATGTTTTTTACCTTATATCTTTTGTGTACCTTGAACTGATCACATACCAGTAGAGCCAGTTAGTGTAAGAGACCACCTGGTCTTCTGCCCCAGACATTTTGAAGCTATATCTTCATTCCATCGTAATCCATCCATCCTTTGACATGAACATGAGCACTCACTCTTCCAGGCATGACTTATTTTGACATTCTTTTGCGCTTGAAAATCAGCGTGGGCTGCAGGTTAGTTCCATCAGCACAACAAACTAGAACAATTGTGTAATGGCTCTTTTCATGTCCACTTGCCTTCACAGTCACAGTTTTCACTATCTTCTCATCAAAAGTTCTGTTGCTTAGTACATCAGACTGAAGAGGGACTTCGTCCATACTTGCAAGTTGTCCCAACTGAAAATGATGGGTTTTCCAGCACTGAATTACACAACAATGAACTTCAATGACCTTCTACTCATTTTTTGGCATCTTTTTTGGCAAATCTGGACGTGTACGCATGCTTAATTCATTTCCTTTTCATGAACCTAAGGCACCATTTGTGTTCTTCTTTGATATATCCAACGTTTTTTCCAAGAGAAATTCGAAATTCTTTTTGCCTCGTCTTGAATACTTTTTGGGGACACAAAATTTCGGATTTCTCTTTGCTATACAATCCGCCTTTCAATGCCAGCTCTATATCAAGCCATTTTCCTGACGTACATCTCATTGCCGTGGCATCTTCAAAAGAGTTTCTTCTTCCCGTAGCCAAGCTCGAATTGCTTTCTTAGGAGAAGGAGGGCCGAATTTACGTTCAGTCGATTTCCGTTCTCTTTTTCAAACTGGATCATTTTTAACTTGAACTTTTCTCAGCCATTTATAACAAATCAGAGCATATATAACAGGTTTAAGACTCACGCCACATATGCGTCGTCGACAATCTTTCACCCTTGACTTCTTTCGCCGTAAAGCACCGTTGTAAAAGCACCCAGTGTTTAGACCCGAAATTTTTAAAAGAAAAGTGCACCTTATACATGAGAACAGTACATTAGTTAATAGTAAATAGCAATTTTTATATTGATTTTTTTGAGGGGGGAAGAACAAGATGCAATAAATTTCTTGGGGAAAAGAAAGTTCTCTTTTCCCGAAGATGAGCGGCGGCAAAGCTGTTTCCGGAAACATATCTGCCATTAGATAGACAACACTGAAATTGATTGCCGTATATAACAAATCCAAGACAGTTTACGACAGAAAGTTATTCATATATAGAGATATGTTATTTAATAGGTATATTTTATTTAAAAGAATAATTTTCCCCTGTCATTTCATGAGATGCTTCAAGATATTTCAATAGAAATTCGACAAAATGTTGTCTATTACTCATTTTTAACCTAACATTTAGCTCTATTAAAAGTTAAATATTACTGCGTTTACTTTTTAAATATAATAAGATTTAATTACGGTTTCTAAAAATCAAAAATTTCTTTCAGATCTCTTTTGATTTAATAATATTTTAAAGTTCTGACATACTACAAATTACTAATAAAAATACTAAAAAGTTATTTTTATCTATTTCTTTGTCTTTCAGAGCCCACCAATTAAAGTGGAACCTCCTCCCGGTAGTACGAGGTGGAATGGATTTATTTTCCGTATCATCAACACTTTGGCAGATATCTACAATTTTACGTGAGGAAGTTTGATATAGAATACATAAAATTTTTGCAACAATCTGAAATATCCGTTTAAAGAATAGTACATACAGCAGATTGTAAGATATAACAAAATATGACAGCTGCTTTAAAAAATAACTGGCGACCTCAAAATTAATATTCTAAATTTGGTGCTCTTCCCCTAAATTTATCCTTTCTCCCAAATTCCAGACAATTCAAAATTACGCAATGTTTTAATGCAGATACCTCCTGCCCAGTCAAATAATTGCAAACCAAAACTTTATCTGAAACTATCGTTTCCTCCCTACTTCCTTGTAACTGCTCCCCTCTCTTTAGCTTACGCCTTCCTGCTGGCAACACACTATCTTTTCACTCTGCTGCTTATTTGCCTGAAATGACATCTCATCTTTATATCTATGTATATAAGAAACTATCGTAATTGCTATGGTTAAAGTGTATATTGTCTACAAAGAATTATTCTAGTGTGCCTGCAGATCTACAAATAAAGATGATAATTGTCTGAATTTAGTTTGGTATCAACTTCTTCCTCTCGCCTTACCACTCGGCCATCTATACAGTAAGGAAAGCTGTTAAAAGTTCCAATGTTTTTCAACATTTGGAATCATTACCTATATATATATATATGTGTGTGTGTATGTATGTATGTATATAACTTACAGTTGTAGTAAATTTTAATTTGAATTAGTAGGATATAAATTACAGTTTATAACTATTGTAAAAGTAGGTGGGAAAAGTAGGCGGGACACCAGAATTTCACTATTGGCCATACAACAGACGACAAATAATTCAAAAGAAAATAGTACCAAAAGATGCTAAACTAATTGAAATAACATGTGAATAAAGGAGATTACAGAAATCTGATTGTTATTCCTGTTTGATGACTTTCGTAATGTTTTTAATCGAAAATTTGCTAACAGTGGTTCTCTGCTTACCACATTTTGATTCAGGATTAGTATTAGAAGCCATCTAATTATAAACTTATAATTTAATTTATGAATGAATTATCAGTAAATAAGTTTCATATAGCTTATTTTAAGTTAGGAGAATGTGAATAAATAGAATACTTAAAGAATAGAGGAATGTTTTTATAACTGTGAATAGTTACTCTTGCAACGTCTAAGGATCTATGAGATCCGCAATATAATTGCAACCTCAAACAGTTTATTTATGAATTTTAACTTAATTTAATTTTCATTGTAATGTTATTTCATTTAGAGTACATCAAGACATTATTAGGATGGTATTCGTCAGAGATAGTACACTAGAAGGCACAGACTTTCTGACCAGAGCTTTAAAAAGCCCTTACCACGGGCTGATACCTTAACCTCCAGAGGCGATCCAAGAGGGCGTAAGCCCCTACTGGTCAAAGCCGGGCGATAATGAAGAAGGTCAGGTTTATGAGCACAAGACTGGGAGACCAGCCACTAGTTTGTCACCAAGAAATATAAGGCAACGTCAGTCCCCTTGAGCTGACCAAAGGTAGTGAACTCACGAGTACAACCTTTGAATATCAAATACGCAGCGACCACACAGCCAGAGAAGACTTAACAACACCGTTACGGCTCCTGCCACGCCTGAATAGACCACCGAAGAATCGGTGTCTCTAGGCCCGTGAATACAAATTATGTACCCCAGAAAACGAGTCTATCTAACAAGTGGGCATTCCGACTCGTCCTCACCGATTTCGCTCAAATTTATTGGGAATGCAGGGCTTGGCTAAAAATGAAAGTACCCGAAGTGGGAACTCCAGATGGCCAAGCGTTTAGAAAATAAAAATTTTGACGCTGCTCTCGCACCGTATAAGCCATTTACGTGATGGCGTTCGCCAAGCAGCGGTTGGCGCTGCGGTAAGAGATCGGAGTAATAGTGCGATGATCGTGGGTTTGACTTCTCGTGTGGAGACGTTTTTTTCTTTTTCTCAATTTTTATATTATTCTTTTTCCAATTAAGCAAAGAGGTGAATATTTTATTTTATTTATTTATTTATACTCAAAAGGCATAGAAAAGGTAAAAATTTCGGCCTTTTCAACAAGGGATTGTAATTAAAGAGCATACGAAAAGACTTTGTACATGAAAATTCAAAACTTTTATTTCTTGACATTCGATGATTACATGTGTCGGGATGATATTTGTTCTCTTGTACGTACGTTAAGAGTCTTAACTTGTCTTAATTTGTACAAGAGAACAAATTTCTTCTGCTGGTTGACTCTTGAGGATCCACAATTATACGACGAACTCTTCCAAGATGAAGAAGGATTGCCAACACGTAGCATCAAAGTCATTTCCCCTAAATGTACCTCACTGGTGCAACCCTACGATGCATATTTTTGTCGTCAGGTGAAAAACTTTATTAAAAAAATAGAAAATTGTTCTTATCTCATCGAGCAAGAAAAAGAAATAACTTCCCGAGAAGACGGCATAAAAATACATTCGATTGTTCATCATCAATTATCCACCCCAATATTCGGTAACATGTTACGTTACGCGTGGTTCACTTCTAAACTTTGCGATGACAGAGAATGCTTTATGAATACCAATCAAGTATGTTTTTCTATGGAGACGTTGAAACAACGATGGTATTGTAAAAATGCGGCTTTATAACGTGTGCTAGACGCAGAATTAATTATTGTTTTTTTCCACTGTTTCTACGATAAATATCATCCCGACACATATAATCATCGAATGTCGACAAATAAAGTTTTGAGTTTTCAAAGTCTTTTCGTATGCTCTTTAATTACAATCCCTTGCTGAAAAGTCCGAAATTTTTACCTTTTCTTTACTTTTTCTTGAGTATAAATAAATAAATAAAATAAAATATTCACCTCTTTGCTTAATTGGAAAAAGAATAATATAAAAATTGAGAAAAAGAAAAAAACGTCTCCACACGAGAAGTCAAACCCACGATCATCGCACTATTACTCCGATCTCTTACCGCAGCGCCAACCGCTGCTTGGCGAACGCCATCACGTAAATGGCTTATACGGTGCGAGAGCAGAGTCAAAATTTTTATTTTCTAAACGCTTGGCCATCTGGAGTTCCAACTTCGGGTACTTTCATTTCTAGTCAAACCCTGCATGCCCGATAAATTTGAGCGAAATCTGTGATGGCGAGTAGGGAATGCCCCCTTATAAGTACAGGTCTTAGCCAGAGGGCTAGGTGTTGTTCCCAGTGAAGTCAGAGACGACGAAACCTTGCTAAGTGCTTGCTAAATAAATGTGAAGCAAAAAGATAAGATGCTCTAAAATTGTAATATGAATGAAGCAGAAATAACGAGTGATCTTAAGATAGTAAAACATTTTCATACACATTTCTTTGTTCCTATTCATTACATTACACAACGATAGGGAAAATGTGTTTATGTATTGTCAAACATGAATTATTTCTTTAATTGCTAAGTACTACATTGATTACAAAAATATATCCCATCAAATGCAAATCATTAAATAAAGGTAAGCGTAACTCTGTAATAGATAGTTTCAAGTAAAATTGTGACTCCTTGAATATGCTTTGAGTTCACGAAATGTAGCATATTGCAAAGTGTTAAATTAAATTTCTGGTTAAGAAGATAATGAATGCTTTCTAATTTAATATAAAGCGAAGTTGAACTCATTGTATTTTAGAGAATAAAATATTTCCTTCTACCTCACTTATTAATAAATTTAAAGTCACACTTGTTTATAATACATTGAAAAAAGTGTTCATTTCCCTCAAGAACATTGTTTTGTTTGTTTGAACATTGTTTTGTTCATTGTTTTGATCACTTGTAGCATAGTCGCATATATATCATTAGTTTCATACTGTTCCCAAGTATACACTATCTGCTAATAAGTGTTTGGCCACCTGTGATAGAAAAGAAAAGCAATAGTTGGTAGAGCCAACTAATTCATAATCAGTTGTTAGTACAGCCTCCATGAACGAAGCCTCAAACTCTCCGAGGCATGCTTTCCCAAAGTCCTTGTCTGACGGCTGTTGGTATTTTCTCCCACTCAGCTTGACAGAAAGACATAAAAAATCCTTCACTATTGTTGGACGGTTGTTGCACACTTCAATTCGACGATCTAACTCGTCCTAGAGGTTCTCGATAGAGTTCAGGTATAGGCTTTGGAAAAGCCAGTCCATTCGGTTAATCTTATTGCCACTATACCAATACGGGGTGAATCTCGCAGCTTGATAGCTGGCATTGTCATTCCCAAAGTAATATGGGTGCAACATATAAAACTGCCGCAACGTAGAAAGCCCACTGTCATCCAAATAGCGCATCGGTGTAGAACGTACCATGGATATGGACCAAGGGTCCCAGTCTATACAAAAAGGAACACTTCCAGACCATAATTTCACCTCCGCCGAACTTTATTGTGGACACATGCGTTCTTCAGGCAGACGCCAGACCCAGGCCCTGCCATTGAAACCGTAGACGGCAAACCTTAATTCGACGAGCCAGAGAACCCGTTTCCACTAATCTAAGGTTCTCTGTCAAGGTGCTTTGCACCACAAGAGGCAACTTGACCGTCCAGATGTCCTTCTTAAGGATGGTATTCATCGAAACAACACTCCCGGATGATCTCGAGGCACATTTTGACAACCACCGCTCTCTTTTCCCTTTTGAATCACATAGGCCACTGCCGATTTTGTATAATTCAGCTCACTAGATATACCCAATAAGGATCGGCCGTTCTGTGATACACGGCTATTACATTAATTCTGAAATCAGATGACTCTACAGTTTGGCGTCTTGCATGGGACTAATGGCAACGTTGTTTTCTACATGATATTTAACGGTGAAGGACGTTACATATATCAGGACTGCAGATACCGGCATTTGCATGATATGTCCAAATACTTATTGGTAGAGAGTGCAAGAATATAACAAAGAATCCTTAGATTATCTTTTTTCATTGATAATCGCTTACTTTTTCAGTTTGCATATTCCGTATGAATCATTGAATAGTAAGTGGTCTTCTGCTCTTTTGTATTCTGCAGTTACAAAGTGAAAGAAGCCGAGGGACGACTTTATGGTATGCAGCAGAAAGACGGCACATGGTCTGGTATGATTGGAGAACTTACTAGAAAGGTTAGTGAAAATTTTAGTTTCCTTTTTTATAATATACGAGAGGATCAGTACCGTGCAGTTTCGTCTTACGTTTTATAAAAACATCCTCTATAAGATAAATTCCGCAAAATCGCAATAATTTCCTTTGAAAAAAAATAATTGGGACATAAAACAAAATTGAAAACCGTTATTAAATTATTTGATCACGTGACTCGAATGTAGCTGATTTAACGTTAATTCACTGTTTTAAGAAACCTAATGAAATTACTTATTTCAGCATTTTTTTATATTACTTTACTGCAATTTTTATTTAAAAAATTATATGACTGAGCGAAATAATAGTGGAGCGAAGATTAAATCTTCGTGCTTAGACCGTTTGAAACAGGGTAGTAAATCTGAATAAATTCTAAAATTATAATTAAATTCTAGGGTGCCAATGCCCATCAAGGGTCTTAGTTATCAATAGTCTACAGCCTTATAGTTATTATGGCGATTAATTTACGTAGATATTTAAAATAAAATTAAATTCAAAGTCCTGCGACTGTCAAGTCCTTGGTGACCTATAGATGGTTGGTCAGTGGCGGTCAAATCGTAAATCATTGATGTGGTATGGCAAGGATACTACTACCGTTCAAAGATGCTGGTGAATGGTAACGTATGTTTTGATAGTCACTTAGAGTCAACCCGGGAATGGCAATTATAACTCTTTAGGGAGTTGATGCAAAGCAGTGCTGCAAATTTTGATAAATATCTTAAATTAAAATTAAATTGAAGTACTTGTGAAGGATCTCTGTCACTGGTGCTTGCCAAGCCTGTTGAGGTTACTGGTCAATGATTCTTGTTAAAGGTGTTGATCATTGGATTCATAAAGGCTGTTAATCACCAGTGACCTATAAGTGGGGGGTAATTTGGTTTTAACCAGAAAGTCATTGAGGTAAGCAACGCAATACGTTTAATACCTTTTAAAATTAAAAGTAAACAGTAAAATATACACGCCTGTCAATTACGTTTGTTCTCGCTGGTTTACAAGTTTATAATCATTGGTAGTCAATATTCATAGGTCACTGGTATGCAATGGAGTAATAAATCAACCAAAATTTAAAATTCATATCAAATTAAATTAACATTCAAATTAAATTAAGATAGCTATATCCTTAAAGGCTTCGCCGATGACCTATATATTGAATGTTATTTTTAGCCGATGCGTAGATCACTGATGTGAGGCAAAGCAATAAATTTAGACAGATATTTAAATTAAAATTAAATCGAAGCACATACCAAATTTTAGTCTTTTCTTATATGTGATTTAGTGGTGTAATTGGTAGCACTCCAGCCAGCAATCGGAAGATCCAGAAATCGAATCCCGGAGAGGGCATGCGGTTCTTCGTATATCTTGATTCAAGTAAAGACTCAATAGCTCTAGAGCAGCGCTCAGGTAGAAATGTGGTGGACTTCGTTCGTCACCATTTCAGTTTGACAAGCAGTGCCCTTTCACCCTCTATCCAGCTGCCCTTTAAATAGATACAATATAAGAAAATCTCTTCTACCCTACCCCTCGTGGTTATAGTAGCACGTTTGATTGGCATTCTGAAGATCGGAGCTCGAATCCCGGCAATGATTTCACTGGTTTTGACGTTTTTGCTTTGCGCAATCTATGACTACTGCTAATACACCAGTGCCCTCAAGGTTAATAGTCACTAATGAGTCACAAAAATGAGCGAAGAGGCTAACAGCATTTCTGTTGCTATTATACGTATAATGTATTCTTTTTTTATTATGCTAGGACAACAGTGCCCCTTAAGGTTGCTAGTCACTAATGAGTTATAAAAATGAGGACCGACACAACAGCATTTCTGGTGCTACTATACGCATAATGTATTCTTTATTTATTTTGCTAATACACCAGTGTTCCTTAAGGTTTGCTAGTCACTAATGAGTCACAAAAATGAGGATCGAAACCAATAGCATTTCTAAATCTATTTTAAGTTTATTTCTCTATTTATTATGCTAGTACACCAGTGCCCCTTAAGGTTGCTAGTTACTAATGAGTCACAAAAATGAGGATCGAAACTAATAGCATTTCTGGTTCTATATTACGCATAATGTATTCTTTTTATGCGTAGAATTATTCTATACTGTATCAATAAGATTGCCTGCATTGGCATAAGTACCATAGTTTTCTTATATTTATTAAGTTGTATCTGAGATGCCTGTACATCTTAAAAACTGAAGATTAAGAAGTGTGTTTCATATATTACTAAATTATATTTAGATTTTTATTCTTAGAAGCTTTAATAGTTTACCAATATCTTAATAGTAAAAGTTAATTTGTAATATACCTCATTAACGATTTTGTTCAGGAATGATTCCATTATTTTTTTCTTCAGAATGCAGATATGGGAGCGGGCGACTTATCCTGGACTCTCGACCGAAGCGTAGCAATAGATCTTACCCGTCCTATTTTTCCTGAGACCTCTACTTTCATATACAAAGCGCCAGCTTTTTATAGCAGGACGTGGATTCTGTTCCAGGATGTCGATGCCAAAGTAAGCAGTCCATATTTAATTTTAAGAAATTTAAAAGTAGCGAATTATAGATAGCTATCCGATGAAATTCTTACAAGAAAATAAAGTAACCGGTTTTCTCGAGAAAGGAGATGTTAATGAAGTATCATCCCCCCAAAAGTTTCTTTTAAAGCATTTTACAAGAAGTTTGCATTTAAGATCATAAAAATATTTTTAGTAAAAGAACATCCTTAAATGAAAGCGAGGAAAAGTTTATATTGCTCAAATTTCTTCTAATTTTCTCGGTATTTTCTTTATTAGCATGTAAATCAAGTTTATGAATGTTTATTGCCTAATCATATTAAAATGAATTTCAGATATGGATAAGTTTGATGTCTGTTCTGCTTGCTAGCTCCAGCGTTTATTGCCTGACATTGGGCTTTCATGAAATATGGAATCGACAAGAACATAAGAAAGTAAAAGAAGAAATCTTCTTGCATGCTGCTGTGGGCAGTATTAGTTCCTTGTACAGAATACTCATAGGACAAGGTTAAGAAATCGTCATATCCTTTTAATCTTTCATGTCCTAGACTAAATTTAAATTGGCTTTCATAATTCAGGATGAATTATTAGTTTACATAATTAGCATTTATTTTAATCATTATTATTTATGTAACTAATGCCAGTATGTTAGTTAGATGTTATTAAAATTAAATATATTATGAATAGCTGCTATATATATGGATTAATTCTTGTAAATATGGATATTTCTTTTAATCAATACTGGTTTCTTTTCTTTTATTAATGAAGGGCCAACTCTTTTCTAAAGTCTCAATTATAGCTCGAATTGAGTGAAGATTATATCTTTTGCTACTTTTCCTAACTTTGGCCAGTATTTAGTTTAAAGTTTTAGCTTAACTTCAGTACATTCATTTTACATCACTTTAGAGTTAGCAGCTTTTTTTGCAATACCTAACACAGTTAGCAATTAGCAGCTTTACGTAGTATCAGAACTCTCCATTTACACAGTTAGCAGCTACAAACCATTCTACCGTACATTGTTTAGCAACTGCTACACTTTCCCGCGTTCAAAAATATGTAGTTATATGATAAGTTAAATTAAAACTTATTAATTACTTACTTTTTTTATTATTTCCATAGAATGTACTTATTTTATTACATTATTTTTCATTTTTATAATGTTTAGATTAGTTTTTCCAGTTTATTTTGGTTTCTAGGCGTTCGTGTCGGGGTAGTACCTATATAGGTAAGATTTTCTAAATTACTTTGGATTTGTACACTTAATTACATTGGCTATGTACTTTTAATTAGTAATTTAATTTCGTGTAGTGGATTTGCTTACTAAATTTTTTTAAATTCTTTTACTATTAAATTTCTCATTTAAACTGTTCACTACTTTTGGTTTTGTGTAATTCTTTAGCCATGCCTATATGGATGACGCAACACGAATTGGGTAATTGAAGTGCTAGGGTTGGAGGCAATTTCCCCTTGAAACGACCTGTCTCCTGTCTGCTCAACAATTATTCACTTAATGTACATTAATTTAGTTTTAAAAATTTTTTAAAGGTTTTAAGTTAAATTTTTGGATTATTTTATATTTTTTCATGTTTTTAAATGTTTGCACATAATTTACTTACGCTTTCTGAATTTGAATGATATTGCAATTGCAATAATAATTAATTATTTTATTTGTTTACAATTTAATTTAAAATTAAAAATTATTTTAGTTTACAATTTAATTTAAAATTTTAAATAATTTTATATGAATAAGATAATAATATATCGTAATTGTTAAATTCAAATTTCATTTCTCCCAGAAATGGCGCAAAAGAATTATTTAATTTTATTTAACTTTACTAATTAGTTTCTTATGAAACTATATATATATATGTGTATTTTAAATATACGATGGTGTATCACTAAAAACATGAGAAACGTTGCAAATGCTAGGAATTTACTAAGTATTTCTTACAGAAATATTGTTCTTTATGTATATAATCTCAAAGTGTTTCAGCTGAATTTTGTCTTCGTCTTCTTGATTTTCCACTAAAGATGAAAACCTCGTGTGTGTTTGGTCTTCTGGCACATCTTGCTTTTGCATCTGAAGAAGTCTTGGCTTCTTCAGAAAGAAAAGAAAAAGAAATTCCGTAAAGATTCGCCATCTCGCTTTTCTTTAGAAACCATTAGGATTCTGGTTTAATCTCTGAAACCTAGGAGAAAATATTGTTTCCTCTCCCATATTTGATAAATCTTCTCTTCTGGAAATTTCAATTGATGTATTTTTACGTGAAATGCCTTTAGGGCAACATTTTATCGAACCCGCCGGACGCATCGCGAAATATGCAATATCGCGGCATGATATTGCCGATACCGAGCTTCTTCAGAGTAATTTTAAAGTTGTGCTTTGTCGAGTTGTTGTCATCAAACATATCTACAACTTTATTCAATGGAATGACGTAGCCTTATTATGGCCTCCTAACTTATTATGGCCTCCTAACTTATTGTGGAGTATTTTAAAGTAGCCTGGTTATGGCTTAGCCTTATTATAACGTAGCCTTATTATGGTGTCAATGGAATAACGTAGTCTTATTATGGCCTCCTCCCAATTCCTTCCGGAAGGTTCTGTGTTCTTGTTGTGTTGTGACTTATTTCACTTGTCTGACGGTAACATCTGAAGAAGCCCGTGAAATTCTTCGTGGCAAGGAGCGCAAGAAGTCGTTGCAACAGCATTGAGCAACATGGTGAAAGTATGACATTGCTCAGTTCCGCCCTGAGTTTCGATGAAGAGCACCCCGGTGAGAAGGGTCGAAGGGTCTCCCACCTCTCTTTCCC
>KK116795.1:25194-67081 GCA_000611955.2 Stegodyphus mimosarum
TTTCCCTACCACCAACCTCTCTAGGGGACTATAGGCTCGCCGCAGATTTAAAGTGTCCCTTGCCACATAGACACTATACATTTACAAATATCCATGCCTGAATCCGGGATTCAAACCCGGGCCCTTTGGTTGGGTAGTCAGGGTGGCTAACCACTATCCCGGTTGGGCAGCTTCAGAAGGTTCTTCTTGACTGCAGTACTCATGGACTCTTTGAGTTCTCCATCTCACCAGAACCGAAAGAAACTTTCTCTTAGGTTTTTCTATGATCTTGTTCAAACAGGCTTTAGAATAATTATGTTAATTAAAATGTTAAAAAGAACTACTCTTCTACCTACTCTGTTTACCTACTCTCTCCTCTACTAGTTTTCTTTTCCTTACACACATACACGTTTTCTGTGCTTACGAGTCTAAATAGAAAGCAAACACATTTAATAAATATTTCTTAATGCTGGACATTTTTCGGCTTTGGAAGGCTTTCGTAATGGGAAGCATTACTGCATTTACCTTTAACCTGGATATATGTGTTTCATTTATACATTATACTACCTAAATTATTCAAAAACAACGAAAATTTTTTATGGAAACTTGCTGAAAGTACTCATATTAGTTGCTTGGCGTTTAAAATTTCACTTGCTTCACAGAAACGGTTTTTGAAGTAGGCTGTCAAATATTTTCGATAGGTTATAGGAAAGCCCTATTAAACTTTACCATAGGCTGTAAAGGTTGTTTTAAAGCAGGAAACATGAAAAATAAGCAATGCCCTCACCGCGACTTGAATCGGGACCTCTCAAATAAGCGCCGAGTGCGCCATCTGTTACACTAGGAAGGCATGCAGAAAAGAGGGAGAAAATACAAGAACGATGACGCTTGATGTTTTCATATCCTTAGCTCTAGATCATGTCACTGGAAATTTGTATGCTTAAAATCGAACTTTTGGTAGCATTCGCTTAAATTTTAACCTCATTCTAAAGCAGCTAGTAATGCACATGTTGTAAAATGGGGCAGAGAACTCCATCCTTTGAAACAAGCATGCGCTCCCTAATATTGCCTTATCGTTGGCAGAATCGAAATCAGTCTAGTTAAGTGCAAAACGTTCTTGTATTAATAGCAGTAGATATTCCGTGGAATTTATAACCGATAAAACATAGCCTGTATAAGGTAACCGACCTCGATCGAAAGTCTTTTTCCAAAATGTTTGTTATATTACAGACTTTATGGGATTTTTTTACTGAACTGCGCTTAAATGTAATTCTTACAATGATAAAAAAATTCATTATTTTGTGAAATTTATGGAAAAAACGGAATTTTTTTTATCAAATATAAAAAAAATCAACCATCACTGACAAGAAATGAATGATGATAAAAACTTATTTTTGACTTTATTCTATGTATATTAACCAGCGAAGTAGAATAATTGGAAATGCTGATTCACTATTAATGTATGGCTAAATATGTAAGTCAACAAGCAAACATTTTTAAAAAATGCGTACATTGTTGAGGAAAAAATGGTATAATTTGTAAGGTTTTAGTTAAACTAACCAAGTTTTATTTTAATTAAAATTTTTCTATCTCTTCTCTGTTTCAACTTCCCGTCAGAAGAAGCGCGCGTTTTCAGCTTATGCTAATTTTGAAGTACAGCCAAGTACTATTTAAGCCTCTCAGTGTGAGAGAGCTTCAGTCTCAGATCACGGACACTCTGCTGAACGTTCGACTGACCAGCTAGCAGTCAAAATTTATAAGCCATAGTGCTTGCTACGTAATTGCATATTGAAGCAATTTGAAGTGCGCTAGTATTAGTATATCTTGCTACGCACCATTTAGTGAGAGGCCAACTTCCGCGAATTGCTCTGCGAAGCAAAGTTTGATTTAAGTTCTATTTTAGGTTTAGTTTTAAATTTATTTGATTGTTAAGTTCGACCCAAGTGCGGTCTTTTACTTTCTGTATCTCTCCCGAGTTGGGAAGTTTGTAAATAATAGTGATTTAATAAAAGAGGATTTTAAATCCCTTCACGTGCAGTTATTATCCAGCACAGCAGTTACATCAGAACAAAGCTTACGTTTTATCAGCTCACTGTTCCAGTTCAGGACTTGAGAAGAAGAACCCTATTACAGACTTTATTATGTTTCCTAAAATGATGCACAGAACACTAAGTCCTGACAAATTTAAATCTGTAAGGCTTAATTTTAACTCTTAGTCTACATCGTGCATAATAATATACAAACTCTCTATGTGTAAAATTTGAAGTGATTCTATGAGAAACCTTTAGGGTTATCATGGTTGCTGTGAACATAAATCATTAAAAAAATTATCAAAAATCGCATTTAAAGTTTTCATATTAACATTACGCCACATATATATACGCAACTATTCACGTTGTTAAAAAAATGAGAAAACACATAATGAAAATACTTTCTTAGATAGTTCTCTCTTAAATACTACGTTCGGCCATACTTTAGGCCCTTGCTTGGCTTCGCCCATTTAATTAATATTTAGGGGCCAACTACTTAGAATCCTGATATTTTCGGCGATACCTTTCAGTTAGCTTTAGTTTTCTTTTATAATTATTTCAGTTCAAGCCCAAGTGGAGGCTTTGTGTACGTTCCGAGTTAGGAACTGATTGTAATTATTCCGAGATAAAAAGTGTAGTTAATTCTTCGTAAGTCTAACGTGTTTGTTCACACATTTAAGCGATATTCGCTTGTTAGTAATTGTGGGGTTCTAAGATTGAACAGTGAATTAAATAAGTGAAACACCACAAATTTAATAAAAGTGAAAGAGAAAGAAAACCTACGAGAAGTGAAAGAGAAAAAGTGAAAGAGAACCTAAGTGAAAGAGAACTTACGAGAAATGTAATAAACGTGAAAGCACAAATTGTGCTCCTGCGCCACCTTGTAGAAATGGTGTAAAGCCCAAATATTAGGGTCTGCTATACGCTAAAATGTCGATGAAATAAGTCGCGGGACACTTTGCAATAATGTAGACAAACCCTCAGTAGGGGACGAATTATCTCGTCCCTCGCTCATAGCGAATATTCTTGGAAGACGAGTTATCTCGTCCATCGCGATGAAAGTGTTCAGAAAGTTGCTCACCAGGCAGCTGCTACCAAATCTAAACATAATGTTATTATGAGTAAATTAAAATCTGCACCCACCAAATAAATTATTAATAACATACCATTTTTTTGTCTTTGTTCTGTTTTACCAAAGCATTTATGCTAAAAACTGTTTATACTTTCAGGTATCTCATATATTCCCTCTGCCGCGTCGTGTCGAGCTTTATTAGCCGTTTGGATAATGGGGTGCTTTGTTCTGAACTCTCTCTACAGCGGTACTCTCACTTCTACGCTGAGTCTTCACAAATCACCGAGGCCTGCAGATTCTTTACAGGACCTCCTCAAAAAATATCCTAATGCTAAGTTAGCTTTGAGAAATAATTCGCAGATTCACTCATACTTTAAGGTGAGTCTACTTTTTTTGCCAGAAATACTTACAAAACTTATAACTGTTACCGAATCTGTTTCGCTTAAATTCTGTAGGCTTATTATAATTTAAGTATCCAGCCTTTTATAATTTCAGCTTTACTATCACTTCTCTTTAACTGTTTCCCCACCAGAATACAAATCAGTTTAGAGAGAATTTAAATCGACGGTTTTGGGTTGTAACACAGAGTGTTTTTGCATTACGAGGCTACTCTACCACGTTCTCCAGTTCTGATAAGAATGCATTTCTTTGGCTTCGCGTTATTGCTACCGATATTTAAATTGTTATGCCGGTGAGAAGTTTTGAGCCAACTTCGCGTTAAATAAATTATGTAGTCTTTGACTAAATCAAACTTTTGTATTTGACTATTACTTTAAATTTCATCGCCACAAGTGGTGGTTGATTTGTAAGCACGAAACATGCATGTTATACTCGAGTTCTGATTTAATAAAAAAGTTATTTTAAACCTTTCCAATATCCTTTTTTTTCAATCTCCGATCGAGCGATAATTCGGTCTAAGTCTGTTAGAAGTTAGGACTTAAATACTATTTTATGCTACCAAAGAGTAACGAAGACTACACATCTTCGCCTTTTATAGATGCACTTGTTTTTCTGAAAGTTTAAAAGGGTTTGATGGTAAATCTGTAGCCTTAAATAGCAATCAAATTTAATTTATCACCTATGCTATTCTGACATTTATGGAATGTCATATTTCATCGAGATTACCCAAAAAGACTTTTCCACTGCACTCATTGTAACTCAGTAGTCGTTTTTGAGACATACCAATAAATATTTTTAGAAATCTGTGGAAAGATTAATTTTAGTTTACAGTAGTAGAATTATAAGTATATTAGTAGTTATAGTAACAAATGTATGACTATAACAATTAGTAGTGATACATACAATCTGATGTGGACATCACATGAGTTACTTGTAGGGCCTATTAAATTATACACAATTTTGCTGCCTTTCATTTAAATTTATTTCCTCGATATTCATTAATGGTAAATTTCTCATTTAATTAATTCAGTTCTTACTTCGCGGCAAGGCAATAAATACCGGCTTCGTTAGGCTTAATAGCACTTAAACAACTTTAAAAATGTTGATAATTCTACAACTATAGCGTGGAGATAACTAAAGGCATAAAAACATTAACCGGAATGTAAGAACAATATAATTAATTCAATCACTTTTAAAGCAAAAAATGCACAATTTAGCAACATAAAAAACTGAGGTCATAGAAACCGGATAACAGAGTTGGTATTTATATACTTTTGGTGAGATCGATTGCAACCAAAGAGGGAGGTGCATAACTGTATGTTATAGCAGTCCCAGATACAAAATTTCAACGTTCTGAGGCTACTCTTTTTTGAGTTATGCGAGATATATACATATGTATGTACGTACAGACGTCACCAAAAAAATCTGTTGTAAATCCATTTTAAATCAATTTTACAATCCCTTTTGGAAAGCGTCCTTTATTCTCTCCGTACGTATAGATGTCAAGCAAAGCCATCGTTCGAATGGATTCGAGAGCGGTTAAAATGGATATTTTTGTTGAAATATTATACCCGAAATTTTTCGTGATTACAATACCTCTTTTACTTTGTAAAAGGAAATAAAAGAATTCGATTATTGTAATTCCAGTGGTATATGGTTAAAAATTTCTTGGGGGGTGCTCCTAACAGAAATTCTGCGAGTGTACGTGTCAATCGTTTACAAATGGAAACGTTTTTGATTTTTCATAATTCTCTAAAGCACATTCTGCATAGCAACGTTAATTTTTGAAATAAACCTCCCCTTTCTCTGCACTCGCTTAAATTCAGGAAACCGTGAAAAGTGCAAAAAAATTCTTATCTATTTTTGTTTCAAATTGTTTAGAAAATGAAACTTAATTCTCATGTGTTTTAATTATGTCCTTTATTTACTATCTTTTAGTTACATGTTCTTAATAAATAAAAATGTATTTAAAAAAGCTGTATTCATAAATTCTTCATTAAATGAGGATTTGAAATTTTTCTTCAATAAAAATCTTTTAACATTGAGAATTTTTTTAGTCCAAAAGGGCTTTGTCCCTGAAGGACTAATGTTTTCATCTTACGATTTTGCGTTGGAAGCATTAGAAGTCTGAATCACTTTCCAAACTATTGCCACCAAGTATTGCAAGCCTGTATTATATTTAAAGAAACAAAATAATGAAAAATCTGCATACATGTATATATATTTCTCCAAATGTCATAAAGCAACGGTACCTAGAGCCATCCAATTTTGCATAACGTACATGTTTCCACCCGAATATGGGCATCTGGAAGCCCACATTTGGAATTTGTTTTATTATCTATTTCATATTTTGTAAAACTTTAACGAATTTTTGATGAATAAACTCAAACGATTTAAAACCGAGCAATGGCAACACTCTATTGGGGGGGGGAACCATTTTATCTAAAGCACACGGAACTGTATAACGGAAATTCTAAAGATATACTATTTGCGATATTGCTGTTGAACTGAATTTTATGGTTTAAGTGCGAAAAACGTGATATTTAATAAATAAAGTTAGCACACAAAACGTTAAAAAAACGCCCCTTTAGACGTAATTTAAAATCTGAAGCCATTCAATTTTTTTTTTCAGGACACAGAAGCGTTAGCCCAAATGTTCTCGAAACGTGTATACGCGTATAAAAGAATGAAAATAAAATATTAACATAAAAAAATGTAATATATAATATGAAAGCATAATTTCTCCTCTTACCCAATAATTTTCTTTTTTCAGTTACAATGTTCTGTATTCAATTCAATTTAATATCTCTGCAAATGATACGAAAAAAGGCAAAAAACGAAGAAAATTTTCGGCTTTTTTTAGGGAGCTTGATGCTTTCAAATTATTTGGTCCAGTATGAAGGATCAATACGGAAGGTCTATATGGAAGATTAATAAATTTGACTTTCTGTACACTGCTCTGTAAACATAACGTTTTTTTTTTAAAATTCTTATATAAAATCTGAAAGCTTTCAAATTTTACAGTACGCTCGAAGGGGCGTTTTTTTAACGATTTGTGTGTTACCTTTATTTATTAAATATCATGTTCTTCGCACTTAAAACGTAAATTTCAATCCAACGGCAATATCGCAAAATAGTTTTAAAATGAGCGTATCTTTAGAATTTTCGGTATGCAGTCTCACGCGCTGGAGATAAAAATGTTTTTTCTGTAAAACGTTGCCACGGCTTGCATTGAAATCGTTGAGTTTCATAATCAAAAATACATAAAGGTTTACAGAATATGAAATCGATAATAAAACAAATTCCAAATTTCAAATTTGGGCTTCCAGATGCCCATATTTTCAGCAAGATTCAAAGTTGGATGGCTGTAGGTACCGTTGTTTTACCACAATGCGAGAAGCATACATACATTTATGCAGATTCTTCACTATTTAATTTCTTTAAATATAACACAGGGCGATAATATTTGGTGCAACAGTTTGAAAAGTGATACGGTCATTTGCAGCGAATCAACGCAAAATGAAAAAACGAAATTAATAGCCCTTCTGAGCTAACGTTCGTAACGTAATGAAATTTTTGTTTGAAGTATTTAAATAGATTTTATTTGGTACAGACAGAAATTTAGATAACCTTTGTATTGTACACTGGAATTTATTCTGGGGAAAAAATTCAAAAATCTCTTCTCAGAGACATTTAAGCTAAACATTGTTCTTAACATGAAACCCCATGTATACAAATAATGTTTCAATTTGAATTGAATTTCATCGTATTTTCAAGCGTTTTTGCACGATCTAGCATAATTTTAATAAAGTATTATTAAAATGAACGAAATGTAAAACTTACGGAAGTTGAAATAACTGAGCATTAGACGCAGCTTTTTACTTTGCTATTCAATTTTACCCATATTCAAATGCTTTTTGAAGAAAGTGCCTTCAGTTTTGACGACTTTACGTTTTACTTTCAGGAATCTCCCTTGTGGAGAAACATGTGGCTAAAAAATATGGAACCATATGTCATTCCAGGAATAATCAAGATAGCAGATACGATGGAAAAAGTACATGGCCATCAGGAAGGATCATCTGTTTATGTTTGGGTTGCCGAAAGGTAAGACTAAACGTTTTAACGGGACCTTAGACAAGCATACTAATATTTGCAGAACATTATAGAATAGAATCTGACAAATCTCTGATTGTTCTCTTAATGTCACACTGTCGCCCGAAGATGTTTTCTAATGTGTTAGTTTATACAGAGCGATATCCGTTTACTTTTGTAGGGGATCATACATCAGCGCTCAGTAATATTGCATTTATTTACTCAATGATACATTGGGAAAATATTATTTAAAGACGATATGATAGTCTACAATTGTAGAATGTGGTGTAACTTAACCCTCCGAGCGTCACGGGTTTAGCCCTGAAATTTTAAATTTATTCATGCAGATTCTTCGTTAGTGAATTTCTTTAAACAAAATACAGGGCTCTAATATTTGGTAGCAACAATTTGAAAAGTTAAATGCCGTTTCATTGTGGACAACAGAAAATGCCAAAACGAAATTAACAGCCCTTCTGTGGAAATTGTCCCTTTGGGCTAAAAATAAAAAGTAGCTCATGTATAATATGCAACAATATAAATTTATAATATTCTCAAGTAACAACGAATTACGTAAATTCAATATTTTAAAACACTGAAAAGTAAATTTTATAAGGTATTTTCTCCCGTCTTTCCGCAAGGTTTCGTGGTGTAAGTGGAAGTGCACTCGACTGACGTATATCGTTTCTGGAGTTCGAGTCCGGGCGAGAGCACCGCATGTTATTCACGTCACCAGCGTTAACCCTATTTACAATTTTTTTAAACGATTACTTTACACATATGATCTAAATAGTCAATCAATATAACCATTAGTAAATATAACCAAATGCAAAATATAATCAGCATAACCAAGTGTTTTTGAAACTTGCAAAGAATGGCAAAGCAAGTATTATTAAAATGTTTTCCTTTAGTTTTGATTTTATCCATTTAAAATTTTGTTTATTCTTGAAACCCAATTTTCTATATTAGTATTTAAAATCTATGCGCGCCTGTTTATTTGTTTGTAACACCATCTCCTCCGGAATGGCGGGCCAAAAATTCGTGGGAAACTATTTCGACCATTCTCCTCTCCGTCCGACTTCAGTCAGTTGAGATATTAATTAAAAACTCTGAAAACGCTAATTTTCGCACCCTACGAGTTACTTTTTTCCCAGAACTTTATTGCTGTTTTGTGTGCAACAGCGTAAGAGGTGGAATTTTAAAATTCCCAACCATCTTTTCTAAACAGAGGTAGACTAAAATTTTTTATGGAATTACGCGGCCCGTTTTTTTCTCCAGTTACAGAAATCTGATAAATATTTAGATTAAAAAAATTTCAGGCTAAAAGTTAAAATGAGATTTAACTTTTCTGTTTTTCATTAAAGTGTTTCCTGATTTAAACACACAGCTAAAGGCTATATGTTGTAGATGAATATGTTATTTTCTCACTACAAATATTTACTTTTTAACATGAAAATTATCAAAAAGAACATTAAAATTAAATTGAGGCATCAGCTAAATTTTGTTTTAATGCTATTTACAGCAGAAAATCTGTTTTTTAATCATGACGGAGTGTTTGGTATTTTTCCCAACTGGCGATCTACCGTATTTCATTAGTTAGTTAATCAGTTTCATACGAGATGGCGCCACCACTTTTCCAGACTGCTTATATTTATCATTTCTTTCACAGGCAATTTTTCTGTTGAAGTTACGAAGAGTTTTCAAAATGCTTTCTTCGAATCTTTGCTATAAATTTACTCTTAAACAGAATTTTTTTCACGCTTATATTACAGAGCGTCGAAATAAGAAGCAAATGAAATAACTGTTATCTTAAACGGCAACGGTGTTTAAAACGGCCTCTTAACGGCAACGGTCTCATAAATTCATTTTCTCTCTTTTTGAATACTCCACTTACAACAAATTGTTTGTAAATAGGTTTTGAAAGAACTAAATATAGCAGTACAAAATCAGGTGTATTTTGTCTTACCTCCTATCTGTTTCATTCACTATGCGCGAAATTCTTGACGTAATCTATAATAGCGGTTCTCAACCTTTTGACTAACGAGAACCATCTAAACAAAAATTAAAAACTTTAGTACCACCACTAAATTTTGCAACGATATTTTTCAATTTCTCAGTAGAAATATTAAAAAACAATATGCTGCCATTTTCACAACCTGTTGGATATTTGTATTAAATATACACCCATAAAAAATATTAGATTAAAAAGGTTGGTTACCATTTTAATTATCTAAATCTTATGAATTTAATTATCTAATCTATAATACTTGAATTTTAAAATTTATTGTGAGATTTGAGACTATTTTAGAGAGAGACTATTTTAAATTTATGTCTGGTCACATTTCACTTAGCTTTAATTACGATCCACTTTTAATTGTGTTCTTAATTTTTTTTCTCCAAATATAACATGGAAGAAAATTCTCATTCGCACAAATAGGTTGTGCCAAAAATAAATAAATAAATAAATAAAGTGAAAATAAAAATAAAAATTTAATAGCTTCATTTGAAATTCCTTTAATTTTTTTTCCAGTTCAGCCTAAAGTTAACAAGTGTATTATTTTTGAAACCTTCAGTTGGAGTTCAATCACAGAAAATTTCTATCAATTGTTCTTTTCCTTCACGAGATTTTTTAATTTAATAGATAAAAACACTTTGTTTCTTTGCGTACCACATGATTTTCTCCTTTGTACCACCGATTGAGAATCGCTGATATATATCTATAACATTTAGGGGCTCATATTTAGCTATATTAATATCGAGTAATTCATTGAAATATAGATAATCTATTTCACCAGCTAATCTAATTTAAAAAAAAAAATCATCCTATATTCGCACACTGAAAGTGTTCTTATACGCAGCATAAAACAGAGCAAAAGAAATAAATATTTTGCAAAACATAAAAAATGATCAATATTAAATAATAATAAATCTGATCATGCAAATTTGTCTAAAACGGCGGAAGAAAAAAGGCGTGCAAGAGCAATAATTTCAGGGGCGCCACCTATCGATCCGTAAAGTAACTATAAAGTTAAGCAAGGTAGATCACCTATTGAGAGAATTGTTTCTTCATTTACAACATATTTCCTATTTGTTATTAAATACAGACTAGCATTTCCCAATTTCGAATATTGTGTTATGGATATCCAGTCACAGCATATTATTTTGCAGGTCAATGTTAGTGAAGATGATGCACAAGTATTCCGATGATCCTTTCATATGTGATTTGTACGTTGGTCGAGAAGACATAATACGTTCGGACTGGTCATTAGCTTTAATCAAAAATAGTCCTTTCCTCTCACAATTTGATGCCAAGTAAGTTGTGGGAAAAAATATTAATCTTACTTCATTTAATCTTAGTAAAATTTAGGAATGCATTTGACAGCAATACAAGGACAGTTCTATATCTTCCGTTCTACTAAGCCGATTGACGAAATTCAAATTGCGTTTTTCATGCCTCGAAAGCGCGGCTTAGGATATGTATTAGATTTACATATAGCATTGTTCTAATATAGGTATTTTGACATAAAATCGGACTTTTTCTGAAATGACATGCCATTTTTTTTCCATATTTCGATTCTACGGCTCAAATTATGCCTAAATATTAAATTTTGTAAAATTTGGTGCGAAATGTACGGAGAAATTCAAAACTTTGTCTTCGGGTATTTTTTCCAGGTTTTGCCAATTCTTAATTTATAGCAACTGATTTTCCTTTTCTTTTTTTCATTGCAGACGAGAGGGAAAAAAAAGTTATCATTCACACTTTCAAATAATTTTAACGAAGTGCGTAAACGTCGCTTTAATTTATGTTTATGTTATTATCGTTTTTAAGAAATATGCCTAATTTCAAAGCGCGCATTTTTTGCAGGTATGCTTAGAAATACATCTACTTTAAGACGATGGTAAAAATTTTATAGATTATAACCCAATTTTTTTTTAATTTATAAAAATTAGTTAAAAATATAAAGTTAAAAAATAAATCATAAAATTCGGCTAATTTTATTTGGAAGAAAACTAAATTTCGAACTGTGTAAGATGAAATCAAATAAGTTTCATAAAAAAAGAGATATTAATAAATGCATACCAAACTGAATTAACATTGAGGAGCTTATATTTTGAAAGCTAATTTTTTAAAAACTATTTTACCAAATTTGGTAGTTTGGCATAATTTGGGACGTAGAATCGAAATCTGGAAAAAAATTGGCATGTCATGTCATTTCATTTGTCGAGTTTGTGTTAAAATGTCTATATTAGATCAACGTTAAATATAAATCTAACACATATCCTAAGTCGCGCTTTTGAGACATGAAAAACGCAATTTGAATTAAATTAATGTATTACGTCGTAAAATTTGTGATGATTTAGTAACGTAAATTTTTTTTATAATTCTAGTATGTATACAGGCGTTATACTTAAAACGACGTTTTTTATACTTGAATTTTATTTTATTATACAGGGTGTTTATAAAGTCCCGGACCCATTTTGATCTTTAATAACTCATAAAATAATAAAGATAAATTAAAATTAATAACATAAATGGTTAGATGGATTCAAAAAGTTTCATAGCCCTTGTCAATGAACTTCCACGTGTACTGCCTTCGTCGCACGGAGAATATCAAGTCGATATTCAATTTCACGCCAGGTACCGGCAAGCATGTCGGCATCCACAGAGGCTCTTGCGGTTGTCATTCTGGCTTTTAGGTCATCAACGTTCGACACTCTCCTCCTGTAAATGTTGTCCTTTACAAATCCCCAAAGGAAAAAGTCTAGCGACGTTATATCAGGTGATTTGGGTGGCCAAGGAATTAGGCCTCCTCGCCCAATCCATCTTCCTGTAAAATGGTCATTCAAAGAACTACGAACGATGGTACCCCGATGAGGTGGTGCACCATCTTGTTGCAAAAAGACATCTGGCTGAAGCTCTTCTAGTTGTGGAAATACGAAGTTTTCCAACATGTCTAAGTATACGACTGATGAGACCGTCTTTTCTGTAAAAAAGAAAGGCCCAATTACTCGGTCGTGCATTAGTCCACACCACACATTAGCCTTTGGGGAATCCCTTTGTGCCTCACGGTATTCATGGAGGTTTTCAGATGATTGCAATAGTTGCCAAAAACAAAAGAGAGAAAAATGCAATTAATAAGCAGACGATATTTAGAAAAGTACAGATATTTAGACTGGAAAATGAAATTATCTGAAATTAGCCACACGCGCAGACGATATTTACAAAAGTAAAGATATTCAAACCTGAAAAGAAAATATATAAGTTATTCCATCAATAAACGCCATAAATTTGCTTATAGCTTCATTATTTTATGAGTTATTGAACATCAAAATGGGTGCGGGGCTTTATAAACACCCTGTATTACTAAAAAATTGGTAGTTTCGAACTCATAGGCATTTTTCTGAGAGGTTATTTTTTTCATATGCTGTTAATACTTGTTAATTATTACAATACTATTTTTATTAGAGGTAGATGACTACCTCAAGTATCCATTTTCCATGGTCAATATTCAAGATCAATTTTAGTATTAATATTTTAGGACTATTTACTCTGCGCGATAATTTAAAATACTTATCTTATTTTAAGGTAAATATTCTTCCCTTTTTTATCTCCTTTTCTTTCCCTCTCTTGACTGTTTGATGATTAGAGAACATAGAACTTGCTTTATCAGAGTGTTTTGCTTTCGTGAGTAAAATAGCTGCAAATTTTAAATGAATACATTTAATAAAGAATATGAACACCTTGCACAAAAGAATTGGAACAGGTCTACATCTCCCGTTCTATAGGAGCTATTGTTGAATTTTAACTTGCGTTTTCCACGTCTCGAAAGCACGACTTAGGATATATATTAAATTTATACATAGCAATTGTTCTAAGTGAAGTATTTTTAGCACAAAATCGGACTTATGATATGACATACCATTTTTTTTCCATATTTCGATTCTAAGACACAAATTATGCCAAAGGGCCAAGTTTTGTGAAAATCTCACGAGTAGGTTTTAAACATTTGGCTCTTAAAATTTCAACTCCTCCATGTTAATTGAATTTGGTGTACATTTATTAATCTCTCTCTCTCTCTTTTTATTATTATTATTATTAAACATACTTGATTCTTCCTTTTACATTGCCATTAAATTTAAGTTAATTCCAAATAAAATTCGACAATTTTTATAATTTATTTTTTAACAATTTTTATAAATTTTTTGAAAAATATTTTGAATTATAACCTATACAATTTTTATCATCAGCTTAAAGTAGACGTATTTCTAAGCTACCTGAAAAAAAAATTAGAGTTTTTTTATTCAAAACTTCCTAAGATATACTTGAATTTATATACCGGCACGTTTTGAAACTTGGCATATTTGTTATAAGCGACAATTACGTCAAATTTGGTGTACTCGCTTTGATAAAATTATTTGAAAGTGATGAACGATTTACCTTTTTTCCTCTCTTGCACAATGAAAAAAGGAATGGAAAATAGGTTGCTATAAATTAAGAAGTTAGATAAATGAATTATTCTTAGCGCAAACTGCAAAAAAATGCACCAAGAAAACAATTTTTGATTTCTTCATAAATTTCTGACCAAAAATTACAAAATTTAATATCTATGCATAATTTAAGTTGTAAAATCGAAATAAAAAACATTGGTATATTATTTCGGGAAAAGTTCAATTTTGTGTCAAAATAGCTATACCACTATATTCTATGTATAAATCTAATATATATCCTAAGTCGTGCTTTTGAAAACGGAACATGAGAAACGAGAATTAAATTTCGACTATCGGTCCAGTAGAACGGGGAAGTTTATTTTTTTTCCTGCAAGGTGTACCTCGAACTGCGTTTATTCGGACCACCATAATTAGCATCCTATTAACTGATTTTGATGGAGGTTGGACTCTGTGTCCGGGAACTCTAGGAGGAGGTACACCATTCTACTAGCCTTGAGCTTTGATAGCTTTGAGGCTTAGCTTGAACTACTAGGGTTAAGGATTCTACTAGCTTAGGAGATACGTACGGAGGCTCTTGATCCAGACAGTAGCTTCTGCCGTACTGCAAAAAGAATTATAGTATTTATCGACCTTTCAGGTGCGATGATGCATTTTAATCAAAAGGCATTTGAGCAAAAAAAACTTGAATTCCCTTCATTTTAAGCAGATCCTTATTATGCATCTGTCAAAGATGCATCTGACAGATTTCTAAACATTTCAAGAAACCATTCTTGAGATGATTCTATAGAATTAACATTTCGAGACAATTCGTTGATGTCAGATATCAAAACAGGCACTCTTCGAATGTTTCCAGGGATATCTGCAGCGTAGTAGCAGATGTTTGCTTTAGAATGGGATGTTACTACAAAGGTGAATAGGTGGTAATTTTTTAGACTTCCTGCAGAGCTATTCTAAAGTCTTTTCTGTGATCTTTTTGAGCACAGAATTATGCAATTATTTAGACTATTTATATTGTTTGTTGTTAATTCTTAGAAATTTAGAGGTAGGAAATAAAATAGCTTGCTAAGTTGGCATGTAAGGTGGGTATTTTGTAGGCCATCTGGTCATACTAGGAGAATGGCAGTCATTTTTAATCAGTTACACTATTTCTTTCTTCTATATCCACCCCTCGTGCTGAAATCAAATTGTAATGTCTTCATGTCCTAAATTAATATTATTAATAAATACTGGATGCGGTATGTACAGTGACACTGCACGATGTAGCGTAATAGGTAAACACTACATCCTTTGGAAAGCTTCAGATGCTTATCTCTTGAACCTTTCTTTGTAAACTCCTATAGAGGTTGTATTTTTTTCGGAGGGGGGGTTAGTTAGTATGGGAATGCACTATCAATTGACTCCTGGTGTTCCATATTTTTTCTTGTATCCACCACTCTTCCTTAATTCTAAAACTGTAACTCTCCAGCGGTTAGCATTATTTTCCATTATAGAATCAGATGTTCAATTACAGCAGTGTTTGAAATGGTATTTTTGTATAAAGAAAGTTGCTCATATTTCACTATATTTTTCTGTATCAAACCTAGAACTCTGGTATGAATAATACTATCCAAAATGGAAATTTGTTGACGAATTAAAATTATAAAATTATAATTACTTGTTTCTGAATGTTTAACTTCTTTAGAATCTTGCGAATGCACCGTTTCGGTCTTCTAGAGAAATGGCGCAAAGACTACTGGGAATCCGCTCAAGGCACCTGCAGGCCAAATGATGGTTTAAATCCTACCGCTCTGGATCCAATCTCCTTTTCGGATACTCAGGCTATCTTCTTTGTTCTGGCACTAGGCTGGTTAAGCGGCATTGTGATCCTTCTCATCGAAAGACTAAGCTATAACTACTGAAATATCTCACCTGTTCTAATGTGAGTGCGCTATGCCTAGTAATTGCACAAAGTATACAACATAGATATTTGCAATGTATTTAACAAAACATGTGAAATCATGAGGGGTTATTTATTGTTCCCCAAAGCCTTTTGAAAATTACATTAAAACTTTATTAAAATCTGAAAAATTGTGTGAGACGTTATTTTTTTCATCAGCTCTGATACCAAAAGCAAAACCAGTGACAGTCAATGTAATGTAATATCTTCCATTTAGTCATGTAACAAAACTATACTCCGTGTTTATGTAGCAAAGTGAAGCATTTGAAAGTAGTGTCTACGTCTTAGGTTGTGAGTATAAGCCTTAATAGAATTAATATAATTAGTAAAAGGTGCTTAAAATGTTAGAGCAGAGCGATTCTCAACCGGCGGTAAGCAAGAGAAAAATAGGTAATACGCAAAGAAACAAAGTATTTTTAATATTAAATTCAAAAATCTCGTGAAGGAAACGAACGATTGATAGAAATTTTCTGTGATTGAACTCTAACTGAAGATTTCAAAAATACCACACTTTTAGGCTGAACTAAAAGAAAAAGAATTTAAAGGCATTTCAAATAAAGCTCTTAAATTTTTATTCCCTTTTTGCACAACCTATTTGTTGGAACAAAGATTTTCTTCCATGTTATATTTGGGAGAAAAAAATACGGAACAAAATTAAAAGTGGATCGTAATTAACGTTTAAAGCTAAGTGAAATATGACCATACATAAAGAAATTGATCTCTCTTAAATAGTCCCAAATTTCACAATAAATTTTAAAATGCAAGCATTATAACTTAAATTTGGATAATTAAAATAGTAACCAATTTTTTTATCTAATATTTTTATGTGTGTATATTAAATACAAATATCCAACAGGTTGTGAAAATGGCAAAATATTTTTTTTTAATATTTCTATTGAGAAACTGAAAAATAATCATTGTAAAATTTAGTGGTGGTACTAAAGTTTGTTGATTTTTGTTTAGATGGTTTCCGTTAGTCAAAAGGTTGAGAACCGCTGAGTTAGGTATTATAAACCTTGTCATCAGAATTTGAGTCTATTTCTCTTATCCCCTTTAAAAAAATTGCATGGAGGAGTTGAAGAAGTTTATTTTTTAAAATTCACAAATCACATCTAATCTCAGACAACTAGAGAGTTAGTATCGATTTATAAAGATTAAGTATTTCAAAAATATAAAATGGGCATTTTATGTGACAAGATGACAAAATTACTGTGTAAGAAGCCAACATGCCTGTAGTGTTCTAAACTTAAATGCAATAGGTGTATGTGAAAGAGATATTTAGAACAAGAAGCTGTTAAGATTTTTCAAGCATTTTTAGAAATGATTTATTGATTTATCTACTTCTAAAATGTATTTAAATGGTAACAAGTACTTCAGAAAGTATTGTACTGTTTACTGTTTAGCAATGCTCATGCAAATTTTATGTTTAGTTTATTTGAGTTGCTTTTTGTTGCAGTGCTTGAAAATATGCATCTCTTTACTATATCAGTGAAACAAGGACTTCCCGCCAAAGTTTCTAGTAAGCTGTAAAAACGTCTTGGTAATACTCCCTTTTTTAAATGTTTTAAAACGAGCAGTTTGACACACAACACATTGCTCGCAACAAAAGTTCACATGATCCGTTAAAAGTTAATGCAAGTTCTTTTCCAACACTTTCTAGAAAAATTGTATTAAAATATATTCTTAATTTGAAGAAAAATTACTTTTTGCAACGCTTAGTTTTTGGGAAAATAAATAATACATGTGAATAAAATATGTAGTTAGTTTTAATTTAGATGATTTTTGCACGTATGGTCAGCCCTCTCCTTTCCATTTGCAAAACAATTAAAAATCAGAAAAAAAATCTACAATTAAGAAAATATACACTATAAAATAAAATTAAATAGACATCTACATCTCAAAACCATCAAAACGTAGAGCTAATAAAACTCCTTTCAACGAAAGCGAAAGAAAGAAAGAACTATTCTAGTGAAAAACCAAAGAGCTAACTGATAAAATTAGCCCTGACATTCGGAAAAACTCCCAACAAATCTCCCTTCCAAGGAAAAAAAAAGGGGGGGGTACTGAAACACCACCTTTCTATTGTGAATGAGCTCACGGAAGAAAATACTGCAGTGAAACAAAGATACAGTTATTGGTCTTGTGTTTCAGTGTTCCCACTCTGAGCACACCAGATCTTCGTCATTCGAATTTAGGCAAGATTCCAAGGTTAAAAATTAAAACTAATATGGAATTAAGAGATCAGCACACAGTCAAGAAAATAACTTAGAAATTTCTTTTCGAACTATTCCTTTTATATTCTAAAAACAATCTGGAAGATTTTTTTCAAACATGAGGGTTCTTAAAAACTAAACATGGATAAAATGCATGGATTGCCTTTTTTGTTTTGCTGTCATCTAGTATAAATGAAGAAGTTTAAAAGTAACCTATAAAGCCTTTTCCATTAAATGTTTCTGTGTGTACAGAGAAAACGTTTTGCGTGTACCCAGCACATCAGAAAGGGTTAACACAAATTGCTTTTTAGTCAAGATTTTATAATTTAACATGAACTTGCAAAGTATTTCATAGTTTTTTTCAGTTGTTTCTCTGACAGGGCTACTTTCAGAAATGCTTCGTCCCGTCTAATTGAAAACCTTGCAGGATACACTCTGTTCTCTAAAAGATAGCCAGCATGAGTCTCGGCAATCGCTGTCATCGCCTCAAGAATGAGCTTCAATCGAGAACTGCGATCAGCAAATGTAATTCTGCGGTCACATGTGCTATTTTTATTCTTTAAAAGCTTGTAGAGAGATTAGGTATTTCTTAAAGCAGGAGTGATGAAAAATGAGCAAAGCCTTCGCCGGGACTCGAACCACGGACCTCTGGAATACGCGCCCAGCGTGCTGACCACTTTACCACGAAGGCACGCGAAGAAGGCGGGAGAAATACCTTATAAGCTAACTAGTACGACTAATGTTAAATCTTGAATAATTCTGAATTAATCACGTAAAATTATCTACCTGCCTTCTTCCATAGGTAACGGGGGGGGCGACTTAGTATCTTCTATTGGGCTTGATGCAATAAAAGCTGTCGCCTCCAAATCTGTGTCATCATAAACATGCAGAAATGTTTTAGAAGTGCTTAGAGACATAAAAACACTAATGCTGTTGACGAGTTAGACGGTGACAACAAGAACACTTAAACAAGAACCTAAAGAATGGAATAGTCTAGAAGATGTTGTGAAGTCTGTGTTAGTTTTGAGGAGTTTGTTGGTGCAGATGACGATGGTGCAGTGCAGAGAAAAAACCATTTTTATCTCCAGCTCCGCGAGTCTGTGTATCGGAATATCCAAAGCTATGCTCTTTTTAAATTATTTTGTGATAATGCTGTTGAATTGAATTTTATGGTTTAAATGCGAAGAACATGTTATTTTATAAATAAAGGTAGCACACAAAACTTTAAAAATGCTCCTTTGGGCGTAATATAAAATCCGAAAGCTCCCAGATTATTATTTTTATTTATTTATTCTCTTTCCTGACTCGAACACTTCAAACTTTAGAATTAAACCTTGCTTATGAATATTAATTTGCTATCAAGAATCATCAATGATTATTTAGCTTCCCTGAAATTGAACACCTTGGTTATTGACTTCTAATTGATTATCTGAACTGTGTGTTTTCCAAGGGCCGAGGATTCTGTTTTACGAATATGAACGATTCTTCGCCTTATGCTGGTCCTACAAAAAAAGAACAATGAATTTGGAGACCGCCTCCAGAATTTAGTCTGTGCTGCCATCTGTTAACCAAAACGTGCTACATTCTTAAAAGCATTGAAATAATTTTTTTTTTTTTTATCAAATTTAGTCTATTAAAACCTTGCATGCAATAAACTGGTCCAAAAAATATATTTCCTTGAAAGATTTCGAAATGTGTAACAAGCATGTATATTTTATACTTATTCTAATGCAATAAATTTGAATTCTGCGGCTTTTGTTTTATGTCTATAATGATTTTTTTCTTCTATTTCACATTTGCATACATTTCTATTAAACACTTTCTGCATGTCCTCTACTAGCTTAAAATTTAAAATAATTTTCACGAATATTTATGCAACTCTTATGTTTATGCAAGCGTAACATGTAAAACGTAACATTTGCATAACACCGCCGTATGGGTAATTACAATGAAATCGTGATCATGGGAAGTAATTTGTTAAACAACTGCCATATAATGCAATATCTATAGCTTGAGGTCTACAGAAAGAAAACTCTTGTTTTGAATAATAATCCCAATCCACTATTTTAATAATGGATTGGGATCTACATAGCATAGAGTCATAGCTATCTACATAGCATAGAGTCATAGCTATCTACATAGCATAGAGTCATAGCTATCTACATAGCATAGAGTAGTGGTCTTCAACATTGTAGACTCATGGAACCCTTAGAATTATAACGCTTTTTCGAGAAACTCCAATCAACCTTTAGAAAAATATATCTTAGAACTATATTAAGTATATCAGTATGTTATAGATATTTAATGTATTTTTTATTAAAAAAATTTAAAGTTCATGCAAATTACTACTTAACTCGTGCTCCAGGTTACATCTGGTTGGTTGGTTGGTGTCGTGTCTTTTAAGAAGTCAAATGGATCCATGCGTGGAAATCACAGCTTTTGCCAGTTCCACAATCTTTTCACTATACAGGTCTCCCTGCAAAGGATTTTCCTCCAAGCTCTGCAGAGCTGCAAGTATTGTCAGACAGATGAAGATGTGTTCTGGAGAAAGCTCCGTTTCGGGGCAGTTTCTACACGTTCTACATGATCTGGTACCATCTTGATTAATTTTCATTCCTCTAAAATGGCAGGTTCTCAATCTAGTAATGGATTTTCTAATGTCTCTGTTTGCATCAATCTCACATATCTGATGGCCTTTTTTAATAGATTTCTATTTGAGTTTATATTTGGCAATAGCATCAGTATCTTCAAGAATGACGAGGATTGAGTTGTTTAGATTTCTTGCCTTTTTAGCCAGTTCATCGCTGCCTCGTTTCCATCGATTCCAACGTGTGCAGGTATTCATTGCATAGTGCATCTCTTTCTCTCTGGTTGATTGTTTCTAGGTGTTGATGTACATTCTGGATGAGTCTTGAATGTCCTTGCAGTATTACCTCTAGGGCAGCTTTAGAGTCATGGTAAGTTCCAAGTCCTCTGGCTTTATCACGATCGTTTAAATCGATGTAAATTCTCAGGGCCTCTTGGATTGCTCTTAATTCACATGTGAAGTTGAAAGCGACGTTACCGGCTCCTTGGTTTTGGTAAAGTGATGTGAATACTGCATCCAACCTGTTGGATAGTCTCATCTAATGAACCATCTATGTAAAGTTTTACCAAATCAGCTCCCAAAAAGTACTCAGTTTTTCGAGAAGCTTTTAACTGACAACCATTTTTCCATGAGAGGTCGTTTTAACGTTACACCTACCCTCCTATTCTACTTAGTGACTGGATTGGACTTGCATTTTTTTTGTTACACAAACTATCGAATTCTGTTGTTCTATTGAGGTTATCTGTAGCCACATTTCATATTATGCATTTAAATAGTTTCTGTACTTTGTTTTTGTTGCCACATACTTTGAGAAAGATTTTTTTTCCTTAAATATGTTGCTCCGAATGGCATGAAAATGTTTAAAACTGTGTGAGAAATTTTTGCATCTTCGTCATGAATTTGTAGCTAAAATTTAAGAGCTGTTCTTGCTTAAAATTAGATTTTAACTTCAAATCTGTTGATTTGTCGATAATCTATTCCCTATCATTCATTGGTAAGCCTTCTGATTTATCGTAGTATTGGAAAGAATTTTTACCCAGTTGAACTTAGTTTTCTCTTCTAAGAAGTATCCTTTCATAGTTTTCTTCAAATGGAAAAGGTGCTCCATTGTATAATTGTTAACCCTGTTGTCTAAATGTAATTCTTTTCCATTATAGAGCGTGTTTCAAAAGTCCGGGTACTCTTTAAACACTTCGCATTAGTTAGAAATGGCAACAACTGTGTGGCGTATTTTGAAAAAAAAATTAAACATGAAACCATACAGACTACAGTTAGTGCAAAAGGTATATCCTAAAGACAAAGACTAGCCATTTCAGTTTTGATATACCTTGCAGGACAAAGAAGATGCTTTTGTGAATTCGATAATTTTTTTCGTGGTATGAAGTAAGATTTCATATAAATGGGAAGGTAAACAGACATAATTGTAGAATTTGGGTACAGAAAAACCGTATAACATTGTTGAACACCAGCGAGATTCTCCAAAAGTCAATGTTTTTTGTACCAAGCTTAACAAGAAAATTTAAGGGCCTTTCTTCTTTGAAGAACAAACTGTTACTGGAGAGTCTTCCTTCAGATGTTGCAGACCTTTTTAACGTCATTGTCGCAAACTAAATCAGAGAACGTTGTCCTTCAGTTAGATGGTGCACCTTCACATTTTCGCCGGGATGTTAGAACACATTTGAACACAGAGCTGCCTAATCGTTGGATTGGTCGTGGTGGAGCAACAGATCAATGTCTGGTAAAATGGCCTCGTAGGTCCCCGATTATCACCCCTTGTGATTTCCTTTTATGGGTTACGTAAAGGACCTTGTTTATGTTCCTCCTTTTCTGGGTGATGTAACGGAATTGAAAAGGAAAATTAAACAAGTAGCAGCCACAGTTTCAGAAGACATTTTGTGCCATGTGTGGCAAAAGTTAGATTATCGCGTCGAAGTTTGTAGGATACACCCATGCAGTGGCGTAGCTAGGGTGAGGCAAGAGGGGACATCTGTCCCCGGGCATTGCATCCAGGGGCGCCAAATCGATGTTACGAAATTTTATAATGCAATTTTTTTTCATTCTTGGCACAAAGAAAGGGGCGCAAGATCTTCAGCTGTCTCCGGAAGCTGAAGACCCTAGCTACGCTTCTGCACACATGGTTCCCAAATACCCCAAATACATTGTTTGTAAAATGGGTGTTGTTGTAAAATTCTTACAACTTTACTTTCTAAAATGATTTACTTCGTTACTTTGTAATACTATTCGTTTGTCTACAACAAATTTTTAAAATGTTCCCGAACTTTTGTAACACGCTGTAAATCTGTTTAGATTTGCAAAGCATTGCATGTCATTTGCTTTGACATATATCATATGTCGAATTTTTAATTTGACTCGCGAAACACATGGTATGACTTTCCAAATCCTGGGGTTCTGCCGAACACAGTTTCAGGACCACTGGTGTAGAGAAAGTAGAGCAAACTTCAAGAAGAATGTGTAAAGATTTTGTTTCCCACAATAAAGTTCTGATGGTGATCAGAACATTATTTTTTGCTATTTAAATACTTCATAGAAATATTCTTGCCTTTTTTTCCCTTATTGCAATTAGAAATTTCTAGGTAGCTATTGTTCTTATTGTTACAACGACATTCATCGTGACAAGGAGTCGAATGAGCCTGTCGTTGAAAAGAGCACCATATAGGTGACAGCCTAACTTTAGCTCAATTTCGCCAAATTTTGAGAGAGAGTCCTCTGGAGAGGGGGAGGTTACGAGGGTCTCCCACCTCTCTTCGCCTACCGCCAATCTGTCGAGAGGACTTTCGACTTGCCGCGTATTTAGAATGCCCCCATGGCTGCGTAGACGCCATACATTTACAAACATCCATGCTCTTTTTTAGATTCGAACGCGGGCTCATTGGTACGGCAGTCAGCGTCGTTAACCACTATCCCGGTTTAACAACTTAGAATTTTCTAGGTAAAAGTATTATGAATTTGAGAATTTAATTTTATTATCCATCAATATTTTTCATAATTTTTTCTCCCAATTTACTCACATTCAGATTTTACATTATTCGCAATGAGCTTGCTAATTGTATCTTTGATTAGAACTTAAAGTATTCGTTTTTGCTTTAGTCACAGTAGATAACACAGTTTCATCTGGCAACATCCTTTTAATGTCTGGACGGAACATTTCTGTTTCTTCTTCAGGCAACTTCTTATAGACGCATTTAAAATCTTTACACTTTTCATAATGCATTAACAAATTGCTGCATTACCGTTAGTTATGAAAGAAAAGGTAGAAAAGCTTTTTTTTCCGCCTACAAAAATGTTACACAACTTTCCAGGCTTTAAAATTCCTCTGTAAGTCCAGCATCATATGAATAAATTTTAGTTCTGTAGCACTAGAATTCAAAATGGAAATTGTAATGCTGATTTATTCTATTATTAATCAGAAGAAATAACAGCGTATATCTAGTGAAGCTATAAAATTAAATCCAATGAACAAATATTAAGACTATGGAACTCAATCCTTTAAATGATTCTCCACACAGACAGAAAATCCCTAAATGATACGAAAAATATAACAGAAATCTTCGCGCGTGCGTTGCGGGCTACGTCTAAATGCACTTTTTTAAAGCTGCAAGGAAGGTTCACTGCTCCGAGGTACTTTACTCTTCTTATTTATTTAATCATTATTCTCAACTCAAAAAATGAACTTTTCTAAAGGAAATGATAGAATTTATTCTTTTATTTCCTGACAAATGAGGAAGATGCGAAACTGAGAGGTGTAGAATTTACAATTATTTTTTCCCCAAGTAAAGAGAAATCATTCACTAGTTTATTTAGATTTCCTTCTGTTAATGACAGATGTTTTAATCAAAATAGGTTATTTACCAATTAAAAATAAAAATAAAAATGTGAAATCCCGCTAAAAATAATTGAAGGTGTAGAATTCTGAGAATAACTGTTGTTGCTTAAATAAACTAAAACCAATATTTGTTAGGTGATACATATTTTAGCTTTCAAAGTTTGAAATTAAAAAAATCCAAAACTACCACTGTCTTTAACAATAGGTTAATTACTGTCTTAAATTAATCGTTGAACAAAAGATTTCCAAACCTTACCATCCTATTTATTCTTCTTCATTCAAACTCGAAAATAGGAATCAACGAAATTATATGGTGGGATGTTTGTTCTTCTTGATTCTTCCCAAGTACAAGCCAGAATACGAACCAGGTTCTCTCAGAAAATCCTCCACGAAAGAATCACTGTCTTAGGTAGAAAACCCTCGTGTGCTTCGACATATCCTAATAACTAACAATGAATTTATAAGAATTAATCAGCATTTCAATATATTAAAAAAATCTGATGCCGACACCACATGTATCTTTCCTCGAATTTCATTTGAGATATATTTCTCATTCAATTAATTTAATTCTCCCTTCGGGGCAAGGCAAAAACACATAAAAATTCGAAACATGGTCATAAAAGATTGTAAAATACAGAAAAACATAATACACCAAATACATTTAAAACAATTTTTTAAAAAAACTTATACTATTAAAATCAATTTCTACGCAAAAGTAAGTAATTTGGCTGACGGGCAAGAAGACAGATCTTTCCGTGCACAAAACTGAAAGTTTACTTTTGGTCCCATTCGGGAAAAAAAACACCGAAGGTGCAGAAACTGGCTTAAATCACTACTCTGCTAAGTTTCAAATGTAAACAAATATGACTGCTAAGCCGAACTTAAACAGTTTTTAAATTATTAATAATTCTACAACTATTGCATGAAGATTAATTAAAGACAAAGAAACCTTAGCAGAAACATAAGAATAACATAACCGAATCATTTTTATAGCAAAAAATGCACAATTTACCAAAGTATAAGAATAAAAAAAATACTGAGCTCACCGAACCGAGTAACAGAGTGGTATATGCATATACTTTTCTTGAGGCCGATTGCAACCAAAAAGATGCACTAGTACATGTTATTGCAGTCCTAAATACAAAATTTCAACGTTCTGTGGCTACTCCTTTTTGAGTTATGCGAAATATATACAGGCGTACGTACAGACGTCACGAAAAAAAATGTCTTCTGAATCCATTTTAAATGCATTTTGCAATTTATTTTAGGAAAAAGAGTCCTTCAGTTAAATTGCATTCGATAGCGCTCAAAATGTGTATTTTCGTTGAAATATGATACCCGAAATTTTTCGCGATTACCATACTTCCTTTACTTCGTACAAGGAAGTATGGTAATCGCGAAATAAAGTGATAAATAAAGTTAAAGATAATGTTCATACAAAATAATACTTAAAAGATATGAATAAATGAAAAAAACATAAAAAATGAAATAAAAATTCAATGATGAAAAAAACACAAAATTTTGAAAGTGATTGTAATTAATTGTCTATGATCGCGTGGCGGAATTTTTTACATTTATGAAATTACTTAAAATTTAAATTTCGCTATTTAATAAAATTGATTAAAAAATTTAAAACTGAGATAAGGATTTTTCTCAGAAATGCGATAAGACGAAACAAGTCCGTTATGAATTGTTGGGGATCGCGTAGAAGGATCCAATTTCCCCCTGAAATGTTGGGACTTTTTTGTGCAATTAATAACGATTCTCTTGTTTTTAATGACTAAACTTACTTTTATTTATTTAGCACTTTAATTACCAATCCCAGTTTATTTAATTATAAATTCCAATTCTTGATTTGCACAGTACGCATTTACTTTCTAAATTATATCTGAATTATACTTCGTATTTTCTAAGAGATAATTTTTTATTTATGTATTCTCTATTAAATTGAATATTTAATCTTAGCAGCGATAGCTCAAGATTTTAAAGTTCTTTTAAATCCTTTTAAAGTTAATTTTGAAATTCCTTTACTTAAAGTTTTTCTTCTTGTATTTATTTATAAATTTTATTCTTTATTATGGATATAGTGGCATTATGGAGGCAGTAATGTTCACCTGCCGTTTATTAAAACAAATTATAGCCTTATATGGATAACTGAAAATGCAAAAGTTTACTTTTAAAGCTAAGTTTCAGGAAAATGGCTGCAGAAAGCAAGTTATCTAGCAGATATGAATTAAGGGAACGACCTTATTGACCAAATAGCCGTTTTGGTGCTTTGACATTTTAAGAAATATATGTTTAAAGACCAAAAACAAATCAACTGACATCCACGTACTCTTTAACTGAAAACTTTATTTTGATCTCTAGAATTTGCCAGAAGAAAAAGTTTTTTTTCTATGTTCTAAAGCAGAATTTGCATTTCATATTTTTCAAATGTTATCAACCTAGACATCTTCAGATAACCCTCAGTCACAACCAGGTGTTCTCTTTCACTGCGTGATTTGAATCAGGTGTTTTAATCGAAGTAATTGTAACTTATCTTTAAAATACCCTTGGCCGTATCGAATATAACCAAAGCACCTGTTTCTACACGTATCCGGTACACAACAGAAAAAAAAATCATGCTCCACTAATTCAAAATCATTTTACAATTAACGATTTACTAACAAGTGTAGATTATTGTTAAAAACCAAAACAAATTAAATTGCTTTAGGTTTTATACATGTAATTACTAGAGACGAGGAAAATTTAAATTTTCTCGAATCTTTCGAATTTCTCGAAATCGTCACATAAGAATAAGTTGAAAAAATGACTACACATAATATTCCTATGATACATTCATATGTGTATAATGTGTATTATATCATAATGATAGCACAAAAATTATATATTCTTGTAATTTTACAGACTGCTATGTAAGTTCTTTCCTTTACCCTAAGAATATAGTTTTTGAAAATACATGCATATTTATTTAAAGGTGTACAAGTAATTTAGTAAATTATGTACATAATAAAAAATCATCTGGAGTCTTTTCATAATATATTATTGCATTCTACAGATTTGTGGATTTGGAGTAATTGATAATACTTGATGAAGAATCAAAAAACAATTTATTAGCTAGTATTATACAGAACAGTTTCAAAGACACGTTTACAATCGTCAAAAAACTACGACAGACACGATGAAACAATTAGCAACACAGCCTTCAAGCTATAATGGAGAAGACAGCTTCACGACAAAGCACTAACTTTAATTTAAATTTAATCGAGAACTGTACAGTTTAATTTCCATTTAACTGTACAGTTTTCGACTCGGTCTTTCACTCCCAAGCTAATCTTTGAACTCAATACACTATTACTTTCTTCGCAACAGGCATGGTATATATATATATATTAATTTAGGCAAGTTATTTAATTTAAAAGTCAAACAAAAAAATCAGCATTAAATTTGCAAATTTTCACAAGACTAGTTTGGATGGTTGTACCAAACTATCGGCCTCAGCTGCCAAAGTGAAAAAAAAAATGTATATATAGTTTTAACTTATACCTTCGTGAATATTCCGGAGAAAACCGTTAAGAATGAGTTCTAAAATATTCTCGCTTCGTCTAGGGCATATCGCCAGTTTTGTCGCCAAATGGGAGATTTCGTTCCAAATCTGGCAACCTTGCCTTTCTTTTCCATTTTATGGTAACCCTAACCCCACTTTACGGGGAAGCTGTCTCACCGCAGCTGGGCATTTCGCAACAATGTTGACAATTATCTCATAATACATTGACAAAATATCCTTCGTTAGCAGATCGGATTTTTACATTTTTCATGATATTTCTAAATCAAACTTAATGTAGAAGAAAGAGAATCATTTTTCGAGTTCACACTGCTAAACATTAAACATGGCACACCCAATTATCATATCAACCAAAATTAAAAGGTCGTGAGTTAATAATTATTTATAAAATAATTATTTATTTCGATGTATTCATTCCATCCGCCAGATTAGTTCAGTGGTTGACGCATTATAGAAACTAAAGAGTAACAGAAAATCGAATTTCCATTTATCTGTTTTTGACAAAAGAAACATTCAAATATCCATGGATGAGTGAAATATCGAAAGATCACTTAATATCCCAAAAGATACACAATTTAAAAAATGTTTTAAAATGAAGTATCTGTTACGCAGCATATGACCAGATGGTAATTGAAATCTTATCATAGAGTTTGTCGTGATGTCTTGTCTGTACTTTCGATTGTTATTCGAAAACGCTGCAATTCCTGAATGACGGTATCTGTTTCGACAGCTGTTTGAATAAGCTGCTGTTTTTAAGAGTTAAGAATATAATGTTTATTTGTATTCTTAGAAACACTGTCCATATTTAGAGATGGTCGCCCGAGAGGTTTCAAACATATTTATTAGAGAAATATGTGCTGTATGGCTGTTTTTGGTATCAATCAGCAGGTTCAGTTATTAATGTTACTGATACGATTGTTCTGATTATGGGAAAAATTCGCTTCATTTCATCCAGTTTCAATTTTACTTGGACAATTGTTTTATATCTCGGAAATATGAATATATGAAAATAAATCTCGGAAAATATATATATGAAGATATACTTCATATCTCCCGAAGCACAGCATTTCGTTAAATAACATGTTTTAAGATAAATATCCATCACAGAAATATTCTCCTCCGAAAGTTAAATTTTCTTCCTACTCTTTAATGTATTTTCAAAATACGATACATTTAAAAACATTATAAGGTTTATTTTAATTTTACAACAACAAAACATTAATTACAAATTTTAAAACCCTTTTCTTTACGTTCTTGTTTTCCATTTACAACTAACTACCAGAATGAGTTTTTCGTATCGCGCTGCACGTAAATAAGGTAGAAGGAGTATTTAAGAAAGCGCTTACTTCAGTAAGACAGCTTAGGAGTTTTTACTGGCGCGTATTTGCCGTTAAGCTACTTCGTTATAAGACAACTACGCTCGGTCTTATTGTAAGTGCCTGTTGATAATCGCCGGCTAATTTAATTAAGGGCTAATTAACGTTAGGTAATTGTGTCTAGTTTTCTATGAGACAGTTTAGTATAGTATTGGATTAGTTTCTTCTTTTCTTATCTTGATTTATAGACCAAGTGGAGGCTTTCCTGTAAGCCCGAGAAGGGGCCAACTGTTGCTATTTCTTTAAGTGAATAAAAGGGTATTTTAACCCTTCTTTGAATTTTGTCGTTACAAACTTGAACTCAGTGATATGTCATCTCACAGTTTGTAAGGTTTATCCTAAGTCTCTAACAGTTTATTTTAGTTAAAGCTACTTTCCTGTCCTTCCTAATTTCAGCTTACAATTTCCTGCCAGAATGTGTTTTTACAATCGCGTTTAATGCAAATGAGTAAGAGTAGTATTTAAGTCGAAATTCTACTGACTTCGAAAGAGAGCTTTAGAGTTTCTGACTAGCGCGCGTTCGCCTTTTGGCTAAGTCTCTCCAAGCTCTTGCTGCGCTCGGCCGAATTATGGGTCCTTGATAGCTTTGCTAGCTTATTCGATATTTAGGGGCCATCTATTTAGAATTTTGATAGCTTCGACTATATAATTTTAGCTACGCATTATTAAAGTTTTATTTGTTATTACTTTCAGTTCAAGCTCAAGAGGTGGCTTTGCTGTAAGCCTGAGAAAGGGACCTTATTGTTTAATTTTTATTTTGAGAAATAAAGGGTAATTAACCCTTCTTGAGTTTACGTCTCTGTTTCTGAACTTAAACGATTATTCGCTTAGCTATTCACTAGGTTCTTCCACATTTAGTTATTAGATAAAAAGGAAGGAAACTCCACAAGTTCAATAGGTTCCTCTACGTTCAGCATAGGCGTAGTAATTTGGAACATTATAACACTGAAATTATTTAATGTCACTGTCCACTTTCCAAGCATGAAATGCAACTAGTACTGAAATCCAGAATTTGTTTCGCTACTCAGTAATATTGTGATCCGTGTGACCTTCCTACAGCGTAAACTTACGAAGTACGATTATTTGGTTATTGAATACATTTCTGATTTCTTTAACGTGTAGGACTACACTGAAACATTCCATGTCAATTATGTTTACAGAATTCAAAAATATTTGCAACTTGCTGGACATTTTCTGGAACATACCGTGAAAGGGTTTAATAAGTCAATGATTTTACTTTACAGTGTGATATGATTTTAATGAATGAACAAGATTTTCAACCCATGTTTTCCTCTCCGGTTGGAGAAGGTTGGACAGATCTAGTTCTGAATTCTCTAGAGGTCAATATTAGTAGCATACACACGCAGATTAACATCAGGCGAAGAGAGCCTGAGTGACCATAAACATATATTCTTTGAATATGATACAGATTTATATAAGAATACTGAAAATATTATGATTATTAACTGTAAAACCGCAGATTTAATCTGCCAAATTGCTATTCACCGGTAAGTAGACATTACACTACTAGCATATAACTATACTATAATCCATGTGACCAAGGAGCCAATTAAACGTAAAATCTTTCCTATCTGCTTTATCTTTGGTGTTGTATTCATGTTAAAAAATTATTAAGTACCCCCAAAAAATTATTAAAAAGCTTAAAATACCAAATAAATTCTGTATTCTCCCAAGCTCAGTGGTTAGCGCGTTTGACTCGAGACTGAAAGGTCCCGAGATCGAATCTCGCTAATCGCTGCATAATTTTTCCAACTTATAATATTTTTATAAGTTCTTCTTTTTGTCTCTGTAATTTTTATCAAGTCATGTTGACGTCCTTTTTATTTTTCCTTAACGTCTTTCATGTATTTTTTCCTTTTTTCTGCTCCCTTTTATTAAGCATGATGTGGAGGTAGAGGGTTCTTTACCCTAGGCACTCCGTAATAATTAATCCTTGGATCCTTGGATTATCTGTAAATGAGGATAGCACGTTTTGTTAAAAGAATGGAAAAGCAAATTCTTGAACTGGAAAGCTGATCAGCATCTGCTGTACCTAAGAAGAAGTAAATTATGTGGTCTTCAGGGTCGAAGACATAAATAAATAAAAAAATTAAAGCTGAACTCTAAGGAAATGTAGGAATTCGGAACTGAGTACCTTCAGAAGGAAAACTAGGGCTTTAAGGAAATGTACTCAAGTGAGAAATATTGATATGGAAGTTAAAACTGAAACAAAAGTTCCTTGGCCTTATATAAGAAAATAAAATTGCCTTATTGAAGCAGTTTATTCCCATAAAATGAGAACCACTATGATGTATTCTATAGGATGGCCAGTAATAAAATCAAAAGGAGAATGATTTTAAATAAAGCTGAATTTAAATTACAGATTCTGCTAAAAGTTGTTATGACAAGATTACTAGAAGCGGTTTTTACATAGATTGTAGAGTTTCTCTCAGTTTGCACAAGATATCATTTTAAGTTTGGTACCTTTCCTGAACCTCTCATTTTCCCCTCGCATTTCCTCGCCAGGAAACAAATTTAAAGTTAAGTGAAGGGAGTATAAATACAGATGAATTTAGAAGTTTATTCACAGCGTGATTTCTCTAGCCAGCGCATGTTACTATTTTGTCCTTGCTGTAGTTACGCGTAGTTGCTGATATGCTTTTTTGGACATTTAATAAGAATATCGCCGGGTAGTTCTTGAGTCAGCCTGGTTATCCTTAAACTAAATTATTAGTCAAGCACTACTCCTTATCTTTGAATTTATTGTTAAATTATTCTTATGCTCCACCGCAAGTCATCGGTGTTATTGTAAGTTCGAAGTACGTGCATTTGTGTTAAGCGTTCCACAAATAATAAAGGGTTTATTTTACCTTTCTCCTGTGATGGTATTATTCACGCCTGTACGGGAAGTCGCCAAGTTTCCTAGTAAGATCCGTTTGCCTTATGATAGCGAAGAGAACAAGATTTTACAAGATGATGATTATTTAGGCGATGAAATTGGAGATGTCTGTTACAAAGGCAATATGCGAAACCAAAATAGACTTTCCTATAAAGGAATTTACAATATGATATGTAGCCTTAAAGGCAGAAGAGCCCTCGGAACGGATGAAAATGAACATTATTAAAAAGTCACATTTATTAAAAAGTCCTTTTTAGAGTACAGATCGTTTTTTATTACTTTAAACAGCACTTGTTTAAAGACTGGGATTTTTCCAACGGCATGGAAGAGAGGCAGAATATAGTTTGATCTCCAAGGAAAATGGAAGATTTCGTCCGATATGGCTGTTGAAAGTGTTGTCAAAGATTTATGATAAATTACTAATTTAACAGGTTGTAAGGCTTATCCTAATTTTTTAACAGTTATTTTAACTTTATGCACCTTTCATATCTCTTCTAGCTTCAGCTTACAATTTCCTACCAGAATGTGTTTTGACAATCGTGTAATGCAAATAGAGTAGTATTTAAGTCGATGCTTCACTGACTTCGTTAGAGAGCCAAAGTTCCTATCTAGCGCGCGTTTGCCTTTGGCTACGTCTCTCTCTAAGCTATTACTACGCTCGGCCATACTTTAGGCCCTTGATAGTTTCGCCGACTTAATTGAGATTTAGGGCCAACTACTTAGAATCTTCATAGCTTCGGCCCTATCTTGTAGTTAAGCATTAGTTAAGTTTAAATTCTTATAAATCTGAGTTCAAGACCAAGTGGAGGCTTTGCTGTAAGCTCCGAGACAGGAGCAAATTGTGTTCATCCGTATTTTGAGAAATAAAGGGTAGTTAACCTTTCTTGAGTCTTACGTGTTTGTTCACACACTCAAGCGATTATTCACTTATTAGTGTAAGGGGTTTCTTACATTGAACTGTAAAATAAAAGTGTGAAGTTCCACAAGGTTATTGTATCATATCGAAAGTAATAATTTAATCTTGGAAAACCAATTCAGATTTCGAAAGAGAAGGTAAACTGAATTAGTCCTACAAAATCTTGTAGAAGTGGTTCGAGAAATGCGAGTGAGAAATAATGCAACCCTGGTCTCATTCGATGTGAAGTGGGCCTTTGATTCAACTAAATGATCCTTTCTGTTTAAAGCAATACCTAATACCAGAATCAGTTAGTTCATGCTTAACATCACATAAAGACAGAGATGTAGAGTCATTAGATTATATCAATGAAGGGACGAGATTAAAGGCGCAATGCCCTCCTCGGGATTTGAACTCTGGAATTCCTGAATACGCAACGAGCGTACTTCCGTTTGTACCACAAAAGCATGAGGGAAGGTGGAAGGAAATACTTTATAGAGATGTTAATTTTACGGGCAGAGTAAAAATATGCGAATCAGAAATGAAATAAAAAAGGTGGCTCCGGTGCTCTTGCAGTGTTCCTGTATTCTGGGGCCTCTTCGTTAATGACCTCTTGAAAGAGTTTAATATTGCATGTAGAAATTTTACCGTTGTGGCAACGATATACTTGTTGTGATTGAGGGTAAGTTGTAAGGTTTTAGTTAAACTAACCAAGTTTATTTTAATTTAAATCTTTTCTATCTCCTCTCTGCTTCAACTTCCTGTCAGAAGAAGCGCGCGTTTTTAGCTTATGCTAATTTTTGAAGTTCAGCCAAGCACTATTTAAGACAGAGGTAGAAACCTCTCGGTGTGTGAGAGCTTTGCCTCAGATCACGGTCACGCTGCTCAACGTTCGCCTGACCAGCTAGCAGTTTAAATTTATAAGCCATAGTGCTTACTACGTGATTGCATTGTAAAATAAATTAAAGTGCGGTAGTATTTAGTATACCTTGCTACGCACCCTTTTAGATAGAGGCCAACTTCCGCGAATTGCTCTGCGAAGCAAAGTTTAATTTAAGTTCTATTTTAATTTATTTAAATTTATTTGATTGTTAAGTTCGACCAAAGTGTGGTCTGTTACGTTCTGTATCTCTCCCGAATTGGGAGGTTTGTATTTAATAGTGATTGAATAAAAGAGGATTTCAAATCCCTTCACGTGCAGTTATTCTCCAGCCCAGCAGTTACATCAGAACATAGCGTACCTTCCGCTCCCTGTTCCAGTTCAGGACTTAGAACGTAAGGATAAGAACCCTTTACAGAATTTACCATGTTCTCAAAGAATACACACAGAATGCTAAGTCCTGATAATGGCGCCCGCACAGAAAGAAGAGGATGGCCTCAGCAACAAGAAGACGAACCTGAGACACCTGCTGTACCTGTCCAGAATCCTGAGATAGCACCTCCTGGCATAGAAGGATTCGGCTACATCGTACAAACCATGCGAGCAGCCATGAAGCCAGCGGCAAGTTTTGACGGCAAGACAGCCGTAATCAATTTCCTGGAAAAGCTAGACTCCCACTTCATGCTATATCCAGTCCACGAATTTCAGAAAGTCGCTCTTGCTACCAGCGCTTTGAAGGGCCAAGCGCTAAGTTGGTTCAAGTGCATCGGAAAGAATCTCTTGGGGGAACCAGGAAGCCCCACATACACGTATGAAAATTTCAAGAATTCTCTAGTGAAAGCATTTCCCGTGGTGCGAGATCGAGCCAGATTGGAAGCTGAACTGTTTAGCCGATACCAAGAAAGAATAGAAGATTTGTCTAATTTTATTTTGAGGAAAATTCAAGTTTTCAAGCTTTTGTATGGAAGTCGCCCGGATCCTGAAATTATTCAAGTTATACTTCCTAGGCTACTGCCCCAAGTTCAAGATTTCATCGAACTAAGAAATCCAACAACATTAGACAGATTATTTGAGCTCGCGGTACAATTTGAAAGCCGAAGAACAGCCGACAACGAACGACGACGCCAATTTGAGCGAAGAAGTCAGTGGAGTTCGCCAAGACCCCAGCAAAAGCAAAATCAAAATTACCGGAATAAGGCGAAGCAATGGCCGAAGAAAGACGTGTCTCCTAAAGCGAGCGGTGAACGAAGGGAATTTAATAGAAGAACAAGCAAAGATTCCGAGGGCAACCAGAAGAAAAAGAATTTAAACTAGGAGGATTTTCTTCGAGGAAGGTGAAGAAATCCGAAGCAGAGCAAAACCCTTCAAAATCAATTTAAACACCGTGGTCGTTAAGAATTTGAGATTGCCGAAGATTGAAGTTCTAATCAACAACATACCGGCGACAGCCCTCTTGGATACAGGAGCCCAAAGCAGCTTCGTATCGGAAAGATTCTTCAAGAAGCACTTTCGACGTTACAGAATTTTTAGTGCAAGAGACACGGATGTCATAGCGGCCCAAGGAGAAAAATGTAGCTGTTTAGGAAAAGTACCATTGTTCGTGCGTATCAACAACGAACAGGTAAGAATCCTGTTTTATATTGTGCGTAACCTGCAGACTTGTATTATTCTAGGTGTGGACTTTTTTAGTTTGGCAGAAGCAAAAATTGATTTCAAGGGGGGAGAACTAACATTAAATATGAAGCCAATTGAAGCGAAGAATGATAAGCCCCCGCAGCTGGACTTGGAACATTTACAAGCAGAGGAAAAAGAGAAAATCCAAGGTCTGGTAAGTCACTTTGCGAATTTATTTAGTGATGTACCAGGCTTTACGCAGGTGGTGAACCACGACATTGACACGGGGGACGCTCAGCCAGTTAGGCAAAAGCCATATAGATATGATAGGACAAAAGAAGAAATAATTGAACATCATATTAAAGAGATGTTAAAGAATAAAATCATCACGCCAATTTCTAGCAGTTATGCTAGCCCCGTTGTCCTGTGTAAGAAAAATAATGATTACCCGATTACGCACCCGAAGCGGTGGCGTTTTGCTATAGATTATCGCAAGTTAAATTCAGTTACAAAATATCCTGTATATCCGTTGCCGATAATTGAAGAAATTATTCGAAATATTTCGTCTACAAAATACATGACTACATTAGATCTCACGAGTGGCTATTTTCAGATTGGGGTAAAACCCGAGGACGTACACAAAACCGCGTTCATAACGAAATCTGGTACGTACGCATTTCTTAGAATGCCGTTCGGATTATCCGGCGCGCCGGCAACGTTCCAAAGATGTATGGACATCGTCTTAAGACCAGTCCTTGGTAAAAGCACTTTCATATATTTAGACGATATTATAATTACGAGTAGTACTCTAGAACAACACTTACAAGATTTAAGAAAAGTATTTTCATTGTTAAACGAAGCTGGTTTAAAGATAAATGCGTCTAAATGTAAATTTGCCGCAAAAGAGTTACGTTATTTAGGATTTAAAATTTCCCAAAAGGGAATCGAAACGGATCAGTCAAAAATAGTAGCCATTAGAAATTATCCTGTTCCTAAAACAGCGAAGAAATTATCGTCGTTTCTCGGGATGTGTTCATATTACCGGGCTTTCATTAAAGACTTTGCAAAAATAGCTGAGCCACTGCTAAAGTTGAAAAGAAAAAAAGCTAGGTTTTCGTGGTCAGCAGAAGCCAACTTGGCGTTTCAAAAATTGAAAGACGCATTGACTCAAGCTCCCGTCTTAAAATTTCCAGAAGGGGATAAAGGATTAGAGATTTCAGCGGACGCTTCAGATTTCGCGATTGGTGCAGTGCTTTCCCAAAATGGTCAGCCCGTGGCTTTTTTCAGCCGAACATTAAATGAAACCCAAAGAAACTATTCCGCAACAGAGAGAGAAACTCTCGCAGTGTTAGCATCAGTACAGAAATTTCGTGTGTTCTTTGGAAGTTCTCCAGTAACTGTATATACCGACCACGCGGCGGTCACTAGACTCTATTCTGGAAAAAATTTATCACCCAGATTAATAAGGTGGGCTCTCAAATTACAGGAATATAACCTAATAATTAAACATACGCCGGGAAAGGAAAATGTTGTGGCAGATGCTTTAAGCAGAATTAACTTAGATGAAAATGGAAGTGTAATTAAGATAGCCATGTTAACATCCAAAGTATTAGATTCTCGTGAAACAGTAATAGCCGAACTCAAAAAAGATCCGGAGTTCAAAAATATATACAATTATTTGGCCGACCCTGAGAATTTCAATCATCCGGATATTGTGCCGATAAGAAATAGGGCCGAAAATTACGAATTAATTGACGGACTGTTATTCTATACGAAAGCTACTAATGAGAATCATGAATATAGACCGGTTATCCCAGCTAGCATGAGGTTGAATGTATTAGAAGAGTTGCATGATTGTGCCATTTCGGCTCATTTAGGTATAAGAAAAACTGTTCAGAGAGTTCGCGAGGCAGTTTTCTTTCCAGAACTGCAAAAGTTTACTAGGGCGTATGTCCAGTCGTGCCCAACATGTCAATTAAATAATTATGTTAATTTCCGCCCGGCCGGGTTCCTAAATAGTATTAAATCAGAATTCCCAAATCAAATAATAGGCATCGATTTACTTGGACCTTACCCTCGAAGTAAAGTTAATAAAAGCCGATATCTTTTAGTTATAGTGGATCATTTTAGCAAATGGTTAGAGTTAATTCCGTTAAAACGCGCGTCTGCAAAAATTGTAGTAGATTCAATTCTAAATAAGTATATTTTAAAATACGGGGCGCCCCTAAAAGTTATTTCAGACAATGGTCCTCAGTTTGTTAGTAAAATGTTTGAGGAAATGTGTGCAAAACTGGGCATACGTCATCTAAAGATGGTCCCGTATCGTCCGCAGTCAAACATAGCGGAACGGGTGAATAGAAATGTAGTGAAAATAATTCGTAGTTATGTGAAAAACTATCACTCTACCTGGGATAGCCATATAAATGAATTTGCATTTGCACTTAGGACCGCCAAACACGATACTACACAAAAAACACCCGCTGAACTCTTCTTAGGAAGAAAGATCTTGACCCCCCTAGATAAACTGTTCTTTGTACAGGAAAGGGCAGAAGAATTTAAAATGAGTGATATACAAAAGTTAATACGGGAAGCGACGGAAAATATAGAAATGGCCCAAAGAAAACAGAAATTGTACTATGACCTAAAAAGAAGAGAGGTCAAGTACAATGTGGGAGATGAAGTGTTGAAGATTAAACACAACTTGTCAAATGCCCCAGAGGAAAAGGTGGGGAAATTTTTTCCGCGTTTTGAAGGCCCGTTCACAATTGAACAAATTACGGGGGCAGTGGTTATATTAAAAAGAAATGATGGTCAAACGCTCAAAGCGAATGTGGACCAAATAAAACCGTTCTATAATCGCAGCAAAATGGCTGTATTTAAAGATTCGTTTCAGGATCCGAGGCAATCGACTAGCCAGGAAGATATACGTCAGCAAAAACAGCAGGAACCAGCTACAACGGCATCGAAATGTCAGAAGAAGAAAGCTCCCCCCCAACAAAGAAATAAGAACCAAAAAGGTGGTTTCAAAAGAAAGTCTCACGATGCAGGTGAACAAATCTACGAACGGAATTACGAGCGCACCAAGAGAAGAAAGCAGAATGGGCAAGGGAAGCCCAATGTATCCAAAAGAACTGTGGAATCATCGGACAGGTGCCTGAGAAGCAAGAAACGTCGATTGCAGCCTGAGAATCAACTTCCCGAATACAGCAGGAACCAGGACAAGCAACGAGCAAGGGCCCAGGAGAGAAGGGCCCAGTCCACCAAACGTCCAGCGGAGCAACCTCCTCTACAAAGGAAATTGCCGAGGATACAACGACGGAATTTCAAAAGAAAAAGAGACGAGCAGGCTCCGAAAGAACAACGAAAAACGAGGAAACTGAACCAGGCCACAACTTACTCAAGTTTTAAAGATTGGGCCAAGAAAAGGATGGACGATCATAATAAGATAAGTACAATTTCGTATTCAAAAGTTTAGTTAATTTTTGAGTATACTGCAAGTTGCAGGACTGATTTTACCTCAAGCGAGGTTGACTTTTACGCCAAGTGAGCGATAAGTTCTCATATGGAAAGTAAAATGTTTTGTTAAAAGAAATTGTAATTCTTAAAGATTTAAAATTACTTAATTTTGTAAATAGATTAATTCTGTAAAAGCAATGAATTGCTGAAAAGAATATGTTAACTAAATGATTTTGTATGACGCTTTGTCTAAAGACTTGTAAAATGTCTAGAATGAAAATTCGGAAAATTGAAAAACACGATTTAGTCTGTAGACTATTAATTCAATGTAATTTGATATTTCAAGAAAGTACCTTGAGAAAGGAATAGGAAGCACTTGCTGTAAGCTTAGAAATTTAACCTATATTTCTGTAAGCTTAGAAATTTAACCTCTATTTGCATTTCAGGATTGCTATGAAATTGTTAATGTGTTATGAAATGTAACAAATAATATTATGCTAGCAATGCACGTTAAGTGCAATATTAATGTGAATGTTGTGTGCAAACTGCGAATTTGTATGCATGAAAAGTTAAAGATTGACTATTTTAGAATGCAAGTGTTAATTAGGCTCTCCACCAAATACACTTAAAGTGTTAGACATAAAGCTAGTGAGAACCTTAGGATTAGCTGGTTATAGGGCGTTTTTTTCAGGTCTCGTATGTCAAGTTCTAACTAATGTTAGTCGATTGTAGGTGGAAGAGTTGAACACCCCCGAACACATAAAAACCCGCAATGGCGGTTTGCTTTACATCCAACACCGGTGAGAGAGCATACGGGGGAAGAATTTAATTGTGCTTGAATGATAATGTGTGTGTGCAAAATTACACAAAAAAAAAAAAATAAGGATTTGTACCACTTAGAATTATTCTGTTATTATGTCATACTAAAGTTGTTTTCCTTCCAGATTTTGCTGGAAGGAGTAAGACTGTTTGAAGAATAAGACTTGAAAAAAAAAATGTTGAAGATTGTTGTTCCAGAAAATTTCGTCTGTATTTTACACAAACATATATTGCCTTGTAAGAGTTGGCCTAAGTTTAGAACAGTGAAATTTTCGACTATTTAGAATTGCTAGTTTTCAACATGGTCCGTTTGGACCAAAGTAGTTTAACTATCGCAATTCTGGCGGGAAGTTTGTAAGGTTTTAGTTAAACTAACCAAGTTTATTTTAATTTAAATCTTTTCTATCTCCTCTCTGCTTCAACTTCCTGTCAGAAGAAGCGCGCGTTTTTAGCTTATGCTAATTTTTGAAGTTCAGCCAAGCACTATTTAAGCCAGAGGTAGAAACCTCTCGGTGTGTGAGAGCTTTGCCTCAGATCACGGTCACGCTGCTCAACGTTCGCCTGACCAGCTAGCAGTTTAAATTTATAAGCCATAGTGCTTACTACGTGATTGCATTGTAAAATAAATTAAAGTGCGGTAGTATTTAGTATACCTTGCTACGCACCCTTTTAGATAGAGGCCAACTTCCGCGAATTGCTCTGCGAAGCAAAGTTGATTTAATTTCTATTTTAGGTTTAGTTTTAAAATTATTTGATTGTTACGTTAAGACCCAAGTGCGGTCTTTTACTTTCTGTATCTCTTCCAAGTTGGGAAGTTTTGTAATTACTAGTGAGTTAATAAAAGAGGATTTCAAATCTCTTTCACGTGCAGTTATTCTCCAGCCCAGCAGTTACATCAGAACATAGCGCACCTTCCGCTCCCTGTTCCAGTTCAGGACTTAGAACGTAAGGGTAAGAACCTATCACAGGATTTACTATGTCTGCAAAGAGCATGCACAGAACACTAAGTCCTGATAAAGTCACTTGTAAAAAATGGAGATTTTGTTTAGAGAAGTTGATTAGAAATTTCTGAGCTGGTCCCAAAAAGAAAATGTTGTTTTCAACTTAAAAAAAAATGGTGGATTGTTCTTTTCTCAGGACGGGAAAAATACTCGTACCTCCCAACTAAAGTCTCAGGGTGATAAGATACAATGTATTTCTGTATAAAAATAGAGAAATTAAATATCTTGGCGTGGTCATAGATGATAAACTGAATTTTATATCCGATCTTATAGTTGCATAAAGATCTATGAAAAATACTTTAAGCTTTTACGTTTCGAATTTCAAAGAGAAACTGTAAATATGAAAATGACCACCCTGAGTTAGATCTATTACAATGTAATCCTACTGAAAATTATATACGGCATTGGAGCATGGGGCTGCCGGGCAGGGGAGCTAATAAGATTGGTTATGAAATTGGACTCTGTACAGAGGAGCTGGCTGTTGGCTATCACAAGACTTTTAGAACAGTCTCAAGAGACATTGTGCGCGTTTTCGCGAATGCTCCATCCCTCTCTATTAAGTGTACTATTATGACATTTTTCTTTTGAACTATGGTTTCGCTTATGTGAAAAAGCATGATAAAATCGGTATTTATGTGGAGGTATTTAAAATTTGCAATGAAGACTATATACACCCGAATGATAAGTCTAGAATTTGCTTGAAATATCTTACGTTTAACTTTGGAGAAGTGGACATCTATACCGATGGGTCTGCGTATGGGTGGGTGGGGTGGGGTTGGCAAA